>CAEGAE010011158.1:0-36046 GCA_903067095.1 Girardinus metallicus | reverse complement strand
GAAATAAATCTTGTGACACTGCAGAAGCTTATTGAAACAATGCCACAGCGAATGTGGGCTGTAATCAAAGCTAAAGGCGGCCCAACAAAATATTAGAGAGTGTGACCATTTTTTGGTGGCGACTTTTTTTTTGGCCAGGCAGTGTATATTGTTATATTTGCTGCTGGTTAGCATGTAATAGTGATTTAAAGTTAACAGCATTAAGAAATTGAACAATTTAATGTGGTTCTTGTTTCTTCCTGAAGGTCCTAGATGTCCCTGTAACCGTCAAGATCCGCACTGGTGTTCAGGAGAAGTCCAACATCGCACACAAACTCATCGGAGAAATGAAGAGCTGGGGCGTCTCCATGGTTACAGTGAGTCTCGTCTTAAACGACTGTAGAAATGAACTTGACAATGGCGTCTTTTGAGGAGAAATCTCAAAAGAAGGGAAATTTTATTCAATTCTTATATAAGCAGAATTTCAAAAACTAACAATTGATTAGAAATTTGCTGTTTATTTGTGATTCAATAAAGTTTTAAGCGGTAGACAATTGAAAATGGTTTCGCCTCATCTGTAAAGTCTTCTCACGCATCATGTTTTCCTTCTCCACCTCTATGTTTATGTGGCTTTTATAGACGTTCTGCACATGCCACTCATATTGACGGTGTTGTTTTGCAGCTGCATGGCCGATCCAGGGAGCAGCGCTACACAAAGTTAGCTGACTGGGACTACATCAGCACATGTGCCAAGCTGGCCGAACCTGTTCCACTCTTTGGTGCGTCAATTTGTCCTTTTTGTTTCTATGGTGGAGGAATCTGAGTGTTGACATAAAGGCTGTAAAACCTTTTATAGGTCTAAGGATGTAGTTTTACTGAGGTGACTTGTTTTTGTTGGTCCAGGTAATGGAGACATTCTGTCTTATGAAGACGCAGTGAAAGCGAAAGAGACCGGTGTTTCTGGCATTATGATTGCAAGGTTTGATTTGTTTACATACTTTAAGGAGAACGTAATGTGAGCCGCTAGATTTACAGTCATGATGAGACTCATAGCCCTCTTTCAGTTTTACTGTTTCTACTTGTTGGGAATTACTTAAATCAATTTTATTGCTTCCATTGGATTTAAAAGGGAAAGTAGTTTAAACTAATATAAAATAAAAAAATCGTTGTATTATTTTGTTTAATGTTGTGTGTTTTTTCTCAGGGGTGCCCTAATCAAGCCTTGGATCTTCACGGAGATAAAGGAGAGCCGACACTGGGACGTCTCGTCCAGCGAGCGGCTGGACATCCTCAGGGATTTCACCAACTTCGGGCTGGAGCACTGGGGCTCCGACACTCGAGGCGTCGAAAAGACCCGAAACTTCCTGCTGGAGTGGCTCTCCTTCATGTGCAGGTCTGTAACATCATCATCGTCGTCGTCATCATACTTTAAAAAATGTAAATTTTTTTCACCTCTGCTGAACTAGTGATATTGCTAATATCCTAGTGGAACAATCATGATAAAATTTCCAGCATGTGACGGTAGGTTCACATTGGTTGGAGTGTATTTAAACATATTAATCCTTAATTAGGAACCGCTGTGTGTTTTTTTTTTTTATTTTTTTTATAGATATATTCCCGTTGGCTTGTTGGAACGAGTTCCTCAAAAGATCAACGAGCGGCCGCCGTATTACATGGGCAGGAACTTCTTGGAGTCCCTGATGGCCAGTCAAAATGTTGACGACTGGATCAGGATCAGGTAAGAGCCAGAACATTTAATGAAGTGAAGTTCTCACTGTTAAATTGTAATAAAAAATCTTCTGTATCGTCGTTTCAGTGAAATGCTCCTCGGACCGGTCCCGAAGAATTTCAGCTTTTTACCCAAGCACAAGGCAAATTCCTACAAGTGATTTTCCTTGAGTGACGTGACTAGAAGAGTTTTTATGTTTTGTTTTTGTTTTAAAGAAAAAAAAGATTATGGAAAAAATGTTTTATAAATTCCAAAGACTACTACAAATCCTGTTTAAGTTGCTTTGTGAAGCAGAATAAAGGAGTTACACTTAAGGTGTGGTTGTTTTCTTTTCAATGGCATTTAGAATAAAAATATTTTTCATCAGGACAAAAACACAATAATCCCTGATGATTCACTTGTACTTTTTTTTAAGGCATGTAAGCTACTTTGCTGTTTGAATTCAGCCGTTTCAGATCCTCCTCCAGTGATGTACATCTTGTTTAAGCGAACTGAAAGTTTCACTTTCAGTTCTGGCAGAGAACTGGTTTGATGCAGGGCGTGGATTCTGCTCCCAGGCTGCACAGCCGAGTATTTTCATGACCTTATGCTTGACAACTCTCCAGCTGCCATTACCTGCAAAAATGGCTCACCTTCCTGCACTTTTTAAGTATGTGGACAAACACGATGATCTCTATGTGCAGTTAAGATTTCTTCTTGTTTCACTGATTTTCAGGTAATCAAGGAAGTTAAATTACTTTAGGCACAAAATCAGTAGAGCAAAATTTAGCCTCAGTTTTCTGTTGCACTTTGAGACTTCAGACTCTGTGTGGATGTATCTTTCTTTTGGAGGAATAAAATAAAAAATTTGCATGAGCAATTAGATGAGACTAGATTAGAAGATGTTTGAACTTTCTCTACTCAGCGTCTGGCAGAATGGGTCAGTGTCCAGAGTGTGTCCGTTTGGCCCGAGAAGCGCGGAGAGATCCAGAAGATGATGGAGATGGCAACGGATGAGATCAAGAGGCTGGGGGGGAAAGTGGAGCTGGTGGGCAACGGCACCCAAAAGGTAAAAGAGTTTTTCCACTTTTATTTGTTAAAAATTTAACTTTTTGGCCACAAAAGTTTGATTTTTCTTTTCATTTTTAATGAAAATGATAAAAATAAGCCATTTTTAATTTCTATCTGCACAACCAGCAACTCTATTTCAATAAAAGAAGTCTAAGTGTGTAAAAAAGGGAGATATACACAGTTATAGATCTGAAGCATAAAATCTGACAAACATAAAAAGGGCAGATAATATCTTAAAATTTTTCTTATTTTTAGATTTTTTTGTGTTCATTCTCAGCAACAAGAACAAGTCATTGGTCGCTCATTCCTTAAAAACTTTGCTTTACTTAGTGGTGCTTACTAAAAAGGAGTGCAATAGAAAAAATCATTTTAACTTTATCGATAGTTTTGTATATGAATATTTTCAGTAACGCTTTAAATTGAAGGGTTGTGCATAAGACTCACATGAGACAGTCATAAATATGAAGGAGTCTTCATGAATGCTCGGTAAACAATTTAACTTTTAATGCAAAGTTGACTTTTTTAATTGATTTTAATGCCAGTTTTAATGGAACTTTGCAATATTTGGTCAATATTTGCGTTATTGACCAAATAAAGAAAGACATAAACCTAAAGCTTCAGTTTGTTACTAGAAAGTAAATAAATAGCAAATACGTTGTTCTTTTAAACTCTTTCACTCTTCTGTTATTGTTAAGGTGATCGACCATGTGCAGAAGAAATTTTCTGAGTTGGGAAGTCCTAATAAAATGAAGGTGTACAGTTTTGGTGAAGGGGCCAAAGCCTGGGTGTCTGACTTTAACCATCCACACTACATGGCTGGTCGAAGAGCAATGAAGACAGGTAAATAGAAACTCTGCTTAAAAAACACACATTTATACCAAATAGTGTTAATAAAAAGGTTTTTTTTGCATCAAGGACAAAAGAACCCCCATGAAAAAATAGCATGCAGTATGTTTGTGTATTAAAATATACACAGAAATAAATAAATAAATGCATCTACATATCAGAATATAGATACGTTTAAGTCATTTTAGATGTCAAAAACTGTGATTGAATATCTTCTCTCATTTATTTGATCCTGTTTTTTTTTTGCTTTATTGGTTTAATTTAAGTTTTTGGCGTTGAGCCGGACCTGACCCGCGAGGGCGGCAGCATTCCCATCACTCTGACCTTCCAGGAGGCGACGGGCCGGAACGTCATGCTGCTTCCTATCGGATCCTCCGATGATGGAGCTCACTCGCAAAATGAAAAAATCAACAGGTTTGAGATTTTGTAGTTTATCTAAATACATAAGGAAACATGGAAAAGATCAGAACAGCTATGGTGTTTTGTTCTTTCAAATAAAATCTTGTTCTTTATCCAAATTCTCCAGATCAAACTACATTCAAGGAATCAAGATGCTGGCTGCCTACTTTCATGAAGTTTCAACACTGGGTTGAGCTCATAAAGTCTTTTCTTAAATAACATCTACGCTCACTTTCAGAACCTCTCGGTACAGTTTTTTACCTTCAATCAAAAGCGTTTCTGTAGACGTCTGACAATAAACTGGCTTTCACATTAATCGCTTTTGGACACTGGTGATATTTGTCCTTCTTATGGCGTTTCCATGTTTAATTAATGTTACAAATTTGCTGTTGACAAAAAGGACACCATGTTCTACTTTATTTCTGCAAGATGCTGCAGACATCTGACTCTTAAACATATGATATCAGTCTAAATGAGAAGATATTGCTTTAATTTACTAACATCTAAACAAGCATACATTTTAATGACTTTACTGTTTTTGAATAATTGTTCTACACCAGTCATAATCTGTAATAATAACTTCTTTTTAATTGAAAGAGCAGCATGTTTGCATGCTGCTGTACATTTTGCGTTTATTTTACATTTTTATCTGTCAGAAGCAAACGGGAAGCGTGAAAAGAGTCACATGCAGACATCAACATAAATGACTGGCATCAGCTGAACTGGAACCAACGGAAACCACAGGATCAAGAAGCCCCACGCGATGAGAATACAGAACGCACGTAAACGGCGCCGCCATATTGCGAGTGGCTTTTTTTTTTTTTTTTTTTAATTTGTACACTATTTTGCGCAATAAGCCTCTTTTGCTTTATACATTACTCTTTTGTTTGAAGTTTTGCATATTTTTAATTTAGTAGTCAATCGGCTTGAGGTGTGTATAAGAGTTATTGTAAGTTTATTTCTGGTTTAAAAATGACAAAGGATATTTGATTTTCTTATGAAAAATTGACTCTTTTCATAACAAATGGAAAAGCATTTGTCATTGCTTTGATACTTTCTTTTTTTAGGAATATAATATTTTGTGTTTCTTACTTTCTGCTTTTATACTTTAATTTTGTGTGAATCTGCATGATCTGACTTGTCATTTTGCTGCTGGCATGTCTGAATATCACCACTAAGGGACAATGAAGGTTATTTCTGTTCTATTCTGTTGTATTCTATTTTATTTAGGCAACATATTGCATATTGTTGATACTGTAAATATAGGCCTACATTTACAAACACATTAAGCACATTAATTTGGCCACTTAAATAATCCTGAAAATTATATTTTTAGTTTTCTTATTCCTATTAATACATTGAATTAGGTTTAATTATGTCTATTTTCAGAGGTTCAACTACGACAAATGTAAATTCCTTTTAAAAAGTTTTGTAATTGTTGTAGACATTGTTAGTTTTTGTTTCAGTGGCAAGTAACACTGATCATAAAATCAACATGTATTAGATAATTAATAAAAGGGTCTGTTTATCCATGGAATAATAACTGTTTCCAACCATGCCGTCATTGATTTTGAAGGCGAAGGTGCCACTCACAATATGGCGGACTCGCTTCACGCGTAGTTTCAACGGAACAGCGAAACCAGTGCTGCTGCTACTCTTCTATGTAGAAACCGGACCGTTTACAAAAGAACAGCGTTTGGCTCGCACAGGTGATTTTGACAAGCTCTTTTAAAGCTGATACGTTGTCAGGAATGGCATCTTCTCAGTCAAAGCTAAAATATTAGCTAGTCAGGAAATATAAGCTCTCAGCCTGCTAACCCCTGTTCTGTTAGCCTTCTAACAGGCTCCGTCTTTTCTGGAAAATATTTAAGTTAGTAGATCAGTTTTAGATTGATCTCCTTAAACACTTGAGTTCAGGTTATGTGTTTTACTAAAGGCTCTTTAGTATTATATTTATGTAGGTACGTACAGCTCTGTACCAACTTGTGAGCTCGTCGTTGTGAGTTGCTTTCAGTGTTGGAGGAGAACAGCTTTAAATATGTGTTGCTTTGTAATATTGTTTATACATTTTGAACTTTAGCACCTTTAGTCAGGTTGCAACCACTAATTTATTTTATTGAGATTTTATGTGACGGACCGACACACAATATTATGTACTTATAAGTTGTAAGAAAAAGCTTTTAGGGTAGATTTTTCACTAGATTTATGTCTGAGCTTTGACTGGGCCATTCTAACATGTTAATGTGCTCTGGTTGAACCACTCAGTTGTAGCTCTGGTTGTACGTTTAGGATTGTTTTGAACCTCTGCCCCAGTCTGCAGGCTTTTGACAGATCTTCTTCCAGATTGCTCTATGTTTTAGCTCCAGCTTCAATGTCCAGGCTTAAGAACAGCATCCCCACAGCATGATGCTCCCACCACCATGTTTCACTGTGGGGATAGCTTGTTCTGATTTATTTGTAGGGTTAGTTTTCCTCACAAGCAGGCCAGAAAGTTGAATTTTGCTCTTCCTCATGATCGGCCCCTATGTTTTGTAGAATAATTAAACTTGACTTTTCATGGCTTTCTTTTAACAAATACTTTGTTTTTGTCACTGCAAAAACCAAACGTTTGGTCTGCAGTTTCTAGTGCAAATACCTTAGTACACTTGAAATAAGACAAAACTACCTTACAAGTAACTTTTTAGTAAGATATAATTCCTTAATATTGATGAAAAATTACTAATTCCAGTGCCAGATTATTTCACTTATAACACAGGAAAAACGTCTTGTTATAAGTGAAATAATCTGGGAAAAGAAGAGAATAATTACTACTTTGTGTTGGTGTACCACTAGTAAAATACACTGAAGTTCTTGGTTATAAATGGAATATAATGGAAGTATCTGTTTCTGCAAAGTACTGCACACCTTCACTTTACGTTGCACATGATAAGCAGAAAGTTAAATGTCTCTGATGCAACTTTGTCACATGAGTCTTTTCCTTTTTTTATACTTTCTTTTTCATTTGACTCGGGGAGTTTGTGCAAAGTCAGCAGGTTTCTTGGTGGGTGTGTCTTTGTACTCCCATATATCTGCTCCGGGTCAGAGTTAAACTCGCCACTCTGCCTGGTTTAACCCTCAGCTCCTGTCTGTCGTTAGGAAAAAAATGGCTCACCTCCCAGCACTTTTCAAGTATGTGGACGAAAACCAGGACCTCTACGTGAAGGTATGATTTATCATCCAGTATTTAAATGTAAAAGGTAATTAAAGGTAAAGGTAATTTTATTCATGTAGCACATTTTCAGCAACAAGGCAATACAAAGTGCTTTACGGGATTTAAAAGGAAATACAAACAAAATAACAAACCAAAGAAAAGAGCAAAATAAGAAAAAGCTAATAATGTTGATCCAAAGTAAATAAACTAGACACTCCTACTCAGGGTTGGTAGATAAGTATCAGTAAGTATCCTCTGGTCTAATTCCTCTTCTGGTTTGGAAGAAGAGGAGCTTAAAAAGTAGTTGCCAAGGTAGTTTTTCTGGATTCCAAGTTCTGGGTCGCTAAACAAATGTCAGTAAGTAAGTATGTAGCACTTATTGTCACTGCACTGTAAATGCAAAATGGCATTTAGTAGAAAATAGTGAGTAGACTTAAGTCAGTTTTCATGAAATTGCTACCGACTCTCACTTTTAGTGAGTTACTTATAATTTGAGGGTGAAACTCGTTCTATTTGAGCTGGACTCATTTAGAAAAAGTACATTTTTGATAATTCTGCTCGTCTTGGAAAGTACTTTGACTCATTGCTGCCTCCGTTCAAGTACAAATGCTTCATTTGAGTTTGTTTATTTATTTTCTGGAGCCAGTAATTTATCCAATCTGACTCACAATAAGGAGATAATCCTGACGTTCCCATGAACAGGAGTAGCAGAACATCAGAACAAGTCTCCATGTGTCATTTTATCTTAAGCTAGGCTACAGTCAACTAACTTAATGTTTTTTTGTTGTTGTTTTTTTTGAGCCATTAACAGAATTAGTTTAATTTTTTTACATGCAAAAGCCCCAACCTGGAACCTTTGTATTGTGTTTCTGGTATTCCTGTAAACAGGCGACACCTGCAGACGACACTGATGGTCGAGAATTAATCTTTATTTTATATTTCGTTAAACAAAATATTTTTTTTGTGTAGATTATGTATTTCAATTAGTAATGTTGTGAAGTCAGAGAGCGCTGTGCTGCGGTGTTGAAGGGGTAAAACACATGGAGGCGTATGGAGGCGTCGGTCGTAGATGCGGCCGTCACAGGTTCAAATCCCGACCTGATGACCTTTGCGGCTTCATTACCCAATTTCCTGTCTGCTCGCTTTCAAATAAAGGCCAATAAAACGTTAATAAAAAAAGGAAGTGAAAGGAAGGACAAGGACTCAATCAGGAAAATTGGTTTGTATAATTTAAGTTACATGAACTTAATTTTTGTGTTGGTTGTTGCTTAGTTAAAATAAATGAAGTTTACTTGCTCACTTTGCATATTTTTTTAAGTGAGGTGGTCTACTTAGATTTTACGGGTATGTGCCAAGCTCTATTATCATAAAACCAGTTGTTAAATTTAGCTGAAGCCTAACTCTCCGGTGGCCGGTTTTCTTCTCAGCCTGGAGAATGATTGAAAAGCCTTTGAGTAGCCGTGAGTTTCTTCTTTCTCGCAGCGCCTTGGAGAATGGGTCGCCGTTCAGAGTGTGTCCGCTTGGCCCGAAAAGCGCGGGGAAATCAAGAAGATGATGGAGATGGCAGCCAAAGACATCGAGAGGTTGGGGGGGACGGTGGAGCTGGTGGACATCGGGAAACAAAAGGTGATCATTTCATCTTCTTTATGTTTCTGAGAGCACAAATTAAGTTCAATCTGATTCGAATAATTATGTTACTAGTTATATTTTACACCTTTTTATTGGTTGTGATCAATGCATGACTATAAAAGACTAAAGTAACATCCTGTATGACACCAGTTTGTTCTGAATATTCAATGGTTTTTTTTCCCGCAGCTTCCCTCTGGTGAGGAGATCCCTCTGCCTCCCATCATCCTGGGCCATTTGGGTTCGGACCCGGCCAAGAAGACGGTGTGTATTTACGGCCACCTGGACGTCCAGCCTGCTCAGATCGAGGATGGCTGGGACACGGAGCCGTTCACTCTGGTGGAGAAGGACGGTGAGTTCAGAGCAGCTTTTTAAACGTAATATGCAAAATCAAAGGGCTGAGAATGAAACAGCTTTGCTAGAAGTCAAAGTGATGGTGTGGATTCGTTTCTAAAAGTGTAAGACTAAACCCAAAAGGATGAATTTTGAGGTTTCTGTTTCCAGTCCGTCTTTGTGTTACCTTTGGCTGCATTTTGAAGACATGCAGTATCTTATCTGCGTGACATAAAATATCCGAATGTCCTAATGATGCGATCAGACTTCAAATTACGCCACCATACCGCTACTGAAGCGTAACATTTTTATTTTAAATTTGACTGTTTTCACTGCTTAAAGTAAAAAATAAAAAATGCTCCAATCCATCGTGTCTGTAAAGGTCAAGGTTGCTGTTCTTACTATAATTTTTCAAACCTAGCTTTGCATTTTGACGCCGCTGTGCTTTTATCAGCGTGCAATCATATCGTAGATGGCTGCACGTATTCAAAGTCCATTTCAGTTCACTTTATTTTCTGAGCAGAGCTGCATTTTCTTATCTGAGGACGTCAGAAGTCAGGTTGAACTGTTTTTAAGAATTAAGAGCTGACTTTATTTTTAATGCTGCAGCTCGGTGATATCTGCTTTTCTGTTGCTTTTTTTTTTTTTTTTTTTGTCTTAGTTCATCAAACAAATTTACTGTAAATATCAGACCAAGATGGCCCGTGTAAATACAGAAGTCATTTGGACAATGTCATGTCTTCAGATAGTTCAAATTTGAGTGAAATTTAACCAAAAAAACACAATCCGTTGTAATTAAGAGAGAGCGCCAGGTTGGTCTGAACGGCTTATTTACGACAATAAATGAAATCTGCTTTTTGTGTTTGTTAAGGTTATTTTCCCCTGATATTAACATTTGTTTAATGATACAAAGGATCGAAATGTAATAAAAAAGCGAGGAGTCGAACATTTTCTCACACCAGGACCTGTTGCTTTGATTTGCGATTACAGAAAACAAATAAATATTTGTTTTCTGTAATCAAACGACGGTGAAACGTCTCCACTGGTATCAACTAATGCTGAAGCTTTCATTCTGCTCTTTGGTAAAAAAATCAGCTGACTGAACGTAACACATTCACTTCCTCCTGACTCCTACAGGCTCAGCAATGTTCAGTTTAGCCTTTAGCTTCTTTCTGCTTCCTGTCTTGTCTCATATTCTGTTTTAAAAGACTAAATGTGACATTTAAACTGATGGCGACACAATGCTTCTGTTAAGAACTTGAAATTATATTAATTATCATATACATTTTGCAATGTTTTGTGAAGTTAGTCGATGTTATAATCAAACTACAGGAGGCAATGAAGAAAGAAAAAGATGCGACTAAAGCCTGAGGTGTGTGTTTGTAGGTAAACTCTATGGAAGAGGATCCACTGATGACAAGGGCCCGGTTCTGGCCTGGTTTAACTGCATCGAGGCTTACCAAAAGATAAAGCAGGTACAGTTTTTACTCTAATATAAATCAGATTGGTTTGTGCTTCTTTGTTTCTAACAAAATTTGAAGTTTTCTACCTTCACTGAATGAGCTGACTCTCATCTTCACAATTTCCAGTGTATTTTAATGGGATTTCCTGTGTCAGACCAATAGAAAGTAGTGGGAGGAAAATAAACTCTATTACGTTCTTTGGTGTTCGTGATTGTGCAACTTTTTTGTCCACTTCATAGCTGCGCTCTACTTTGTTGGACGTTTGTGGTTGTAATATTACAATACCGGTGCTTTGAAACTATTGCAAAACCGTTTTGGTTTCTCTTTTACCTTTTCTTCTCTGTGAAAGAAAAATAAACCTTCTCAATGTGACGTTGTGAGTTGGGTGTGAGTAAACATCTCTGGTGGCTGAAAACATCAGCTTAAGATTTACTGACTGTTTGAATGTCAAGGTGGGAAGGCGCACAGGTCTGGTAGCTCATGTTGGGAAGGAAAACATGAGTTGAGCTCTGATTAAACAACCAATGTATGTTATTGCATAGCATATGAGAGCTAGCATGTCTTCACGTGTTCAGGTATTTCTGTTTCCGTTCCAGTTTATGTGTCATGCAGAAAGTTATGCAAGCAAATACTTTTGTTTGCTTCGTTTCCTGCAAATGATGCGTTTTCCCAGATTTGTTTTCGTTATTTAAATGTTAAATAGTTCAACCCAAGTCCAGCTGGTTGTTTTAGACTGCAGTGCATTGATTATTGATCTGTGTTTTCTCTACTTGGACATGGTGTAGAGACAATGTCAGAAAGCAAAAACAAAGGCAGATGTCAAGATTTTAGTGAAACACTCTGAAGTTGTAAAGAAATGCAAACTGATTTTATTTATTTGGTCACTAAGAAAAACAAGTCAAGTCAATGTTTTACCCAGAATGATTACAGAGTACTAAAGTACTTTTCTTTTTTTTACATATTTGTTGGTTTCAACAGTATTCTAGCAGTTCATTAGACACTTGTGTGCTGCCCCCTTGTGGACAGCTATAATAATAATAGTAATAATAATAATAATAAAAATAATTTTAAAAAAGCATAAATGAAGAATATTTAACCGGTCCTTCTGTATTATAACTTACAGATGATATAAGAATAAAAATATAGATAATGTCATAAAACATCATAAATCTCTGATGTTTTTTTGCCTAAAATTTTAACTGTTCCTACATTTTCCTTTAAAATACTTCAACAGCAGTAAATGTTTCTATAGAAAAATGTTTAATTTTGTTATTAAAATGTCAGACTAACCAACTTTGTAACCTAATAAATATATTTTACAACAAAAGCTTAATTGTGTGGGTTACAGTTAGAATGTTTTTTATTGTCTCAGGCTTGTAGGGACTATTTTGCATTAGGGGATGCTGCAAAATCATCTTGTTAATCTTCTTTCAGTCAAATTAAAATGGAAAAGTAGTAGCCATCCAGACTTTTACTTTGTTGAGATTCGCATTCGGTGGGTTTGAATGAGACCCAAGTATCGAGCCCTGTGGCACCCCATATAGAAGAATCTGAACTCGGTTAGATGTTCTTCTTGGTTCTTTTTATTTCCTCCTGCATGGGTAGTCAGTGTGCTTTTGGAGTTATTTGGTAGATCGGCCGCTCCTGGGAAAGTTCAGAAACTTTTTAAAAGCAATATAGCATTTAAACAAACACTGTAAACTAACTTCCTCGCAAATCTTCTTCGGCTTTCTTCAGGAATTAACTTCTTGGGAGTGTGATCTGGAGCTTCTAAGTCGGTATAAGTTATTCAGGTTTAAAAATGAACCTCGGCATGTGAGAACCAAGCCTTGGTTTAATCATTATGTGAAGGCTGGATATGCTGCAGTTGTGTCTCCTGCATTTCAGGACGTTTTACTGAGAACTCTGACGTCATCAACAGGCAGAAAAACAGAAAACCGACCCACATTAGCACAGGGATAATCCACTTCTCAGCTGGATCTGAGTACATTTGGAAAAAGTTCTCATAACGAAGTGTCTTCATCACCTCTAACCATCCTGGTTTCAGCTGTTTACGGCCCACTGAAAGCTTTTTTAGATAAAAATTAACCCTGAGGTTTTTTTTTTTATTGTATCCTCCTGGCGACAGAATCAAGGGACCTTGTGATTCTGGCACTTTGAGATTTAAAGGGGATCTGTTAAGCAAAATTCACATTTTGCATGTTGTTGTACTTTTATTTGGGTCTCAGCTTCTTCTAAAAACAACCTAAGCGCTGAAAAAGAAAACACTTAGCTGTTTATTGGTGTCTGGAAAATGAGCTGTTTCAAAAACTTAATGAATGTAACGTCACAAATCAGGCTCTGCCCGTCACCTAGCAACCCCAGTGAAGCCCAGCCTGTTACCTAGCAACCTAAGCTGAACTCCAGCACATTTGGTCAGCTGGTTTTACCGGCTGCATAACGGCTGCTGGAAAAGACAAGTGTTTTGTTGTTGACTTACCATCCAGAAACTACTTGCTGCATCCTTGTTGGTTGTATAGGAAGTTCCACTTCTGCTTTTCAAAGATGTATGGCTGCGTAATTGCGCATCTGTTTGCAGCCGTTTTCACGTGAATGTCAACGTTGGGTTTTCGGGGCGTGGCCAGCAGCAGCTTATTTGCATTTCAAGTGACAAGGCGCCCTAAAATGGTTCAATCTGAAAGAAGCTCAAATAGGCAAAACTAAAATCTCGTTATCTAAGAATAATTTTGTGTGAAAAAAGTGTAATGAACATGTTTTGTTTAGCCCATAGGACCGTCGTAACCTGTTGAAGGAAGTACCATATGTCTTTATCTTTCCTTCAGGATCTTCCCATCAACATCAAGTTCTGCTTCGAGGGGATGGAGGAATCCGGGTCTGAGGGTCTGGACGATCTGGTGTTTTCCCGAAAAGATTCGTTTTTCAAAGACGTGGATTATGTCTGCATCTCTGACAACTACTGGCTGGGAAAGACCAAACCGTGCATCACTTACGGCCTCAGAGGAATCTGCTATTTCTTTGTAGAGGTAAATTCGCCTCAATAGTAACAAAATGCGAAAACGCAGCGTGAATCCTGTAATCTGAAAGAAATGGGCAAGAGAGTTGGACTGGGGACCCTCTGCTGAAGACTGAGCATAATGCAAGCAAAACATTGCAGAGGGATTTTATGAAAAAGCGAGGATATTACTACATTTTAAAGTTTCTAGCTGAATGTACGTGGAAGTAGTTAGCTGTGAAGGAGCGCAACATTTTTAGCAGAATGTTTATTGAAATCTTCTATTCATTTCAGTAAGGCCCAAGATGATCACAAAACGCTGAATATTTCATAAACGGTAGAAGAAGTTAACACCAAAAGACGTGGCTGTAGTGTCCCGAATGAGTAGAATTTGGTAACACCTGAATAGTTGAAATGGGACAAAGTATGCAGATGTAGTTTAGTGGAAAAAATGTGCTTTGAGCATTCACGCCAACAAACAGGTTTTTATCTGAGCCGACATTTTTACTGATTTTCTGCAGGTCGAATGCAGCGAGAAAGACCTTCACTCCGGCGTCTTTGGTGGCTCGGTTCACGAGGCCATGACTGATCTCATTTCACTCATGGGTAAATGGAGATTATTGTTGATTTGTGCGTTTTTACAGTTCTTGTACGTTAACATTGTCCTCTTTACCTTCACAGGGTCTCTGGTTGACAAGAGGGGAAAGATTGTGATTCCTGGGATGTACGACAGCGTCGCTCCTCTCACAGAAGAGGAGACAAAGCTGTACGAGAAGATCGATTTTGACCTGAGTGAGTACTGCAAAGACGTGGGAGTTGGAAAGCTGCTGCATGACAGCAAGGTGAGTAAACAATCTGATATTTGCTTCACTCCCTGCCTCATTCAGAACCACTAACACTTTGCTTCTTTCTCGCTACAGGAGCAAATCCTGATGCACCGCTGGAGGTATCCGTCTCTTTCTCTGCACGGCATCGAGGGAGCTTTCTCTGAAACCGGAGCCAAGACCGTCATCCCCCGCAAGGTCATCGGCAAATTCTCCATCCGCCTCGTGCCTGACATGGACCCCAAAGTCGTGGAGAAGCAGGTAGATGGTCAGATATGGTGGTATGTGTTTGACGGCAGAGTGATTCATTATAGTGCAGCGTTTTGTAAACCTCAGAGAGAAGTCAGCCATGTCTAATGAGACCATAAATGTGATAATGCAATGTTTTAAATAATAAACAGTCATATGAATCTAAAATAGCTCAGAAGGGACGAGAAAGTAAAATGTTGTTTCTTGTTTGTTTCATTTTTATCTTTCTTTCCTTTCCTTCTCACCAACTTATCTCTTCTTTTTCTTTCCTTGTTCCATTCTCCCTTTTCTGTTTTCCTTGTTCACCATTTTCTGCCCTTTATTGTTTTTTCACTCGTTCCTACCTCTCCCTCCGACTGTCGTCTTCTCTAGTTTGCTTATTTACTTTCTAACTTTTCTTATTTTTTTACTCCTTCTCCTCCACCTTTGACTGTTTCTTCCTTTTTGCATTCTTTCTTTCTTACCTTTTTCTCTTCCTCTTTCCATTTTTTTCTTGCCTCATTCCCTCTTTCCTTTTCTTTCCCTATTTTTACAATTCTTAATTTTTTTTCTTGCACTATTTTTTCCATTTCTGTTTTCCTTTTTCCTAATTTCCTTCTCATCTGTCTTCTTTTTTTCCTTCTTTACTTTGTTCTCCTTTACTTTCTTCTCCTATCTTCATTTATTCTTTCTTTTCCATCCCCCTGTTTGCTTTTCTTCCTCCCATTTTCATTTCCTGTCTTCTTGTTCAGAGTTCCTTCCTTTCCTGTCTTCATTTTGCAGAAAAACTCAGTAAAATTCAGTTTGTTTAACAATTACAAACAATATTTAATAATTAATTTGCTTATATTCGGATGAAATAGTTGAATCTTGCATTAAATGGGACATTTAAACAATAAAAACCAGTTTCAATCTGTCTGTTAATGTTTAATTTTGGTTTTAAAAACACCAGGTTTGTTTTTTACTCAGAGTTTCTGTTTATTATTATTATGTAGGTGATTGATTACTTGCAGAAGAGGTTTGCTGATCTGGGAAGTCCAAACAAACTAAAGGTAACGATGGGCCACGGGGCCAAAGCCTGGGTGTCCGACTTCAACCACCCTCACTACATGGCTGGTCGAAAGGCCATGAAGACAGGTTGGCTCAAAACTTCACTTACACTCGTCTTCCTAAACAAATCAATATTTCACTCGTTTGTTCATATGGACGGTTACTCTCCTCCGTCTCCCTGACGCGGTCTAGTTTTCGGGGTGGAACCGGACCTGACCCGTGAGGGCGGCAGCATTCCCGTCACTCTGACCTTCCAGGAGGCGACCGGCCGGAACGTCATGCTGCTTCCTGTCGGGTCCTCCGATGACGGAGCTCACTCGCAAAATGAAAAACTCAACAGGTTTGTCACAAACACAACGAATGTAATTTCAGTGAAATTAAGAAGTAAGAGGTAAAGTAAATGGAAGAATTCAAGGTTTCCCCCAGAAAACCTGCGAAGCCCGGAGGTTTGGGCGCTCGGCGGTCACTCGTCCAGCCGGCCGCCATGTTTTTGAGTTAAAAAATGTTTAAAGTTGACAGGAAGTTTGAAAATATCACCTGATAATTATGTGTTATCGAAAGATTAGAAGATGAACACCAGTGATAAAGTCTTCAAAAATTAAAACATTAAAAAAAAAAAAACTTAAATAAATAAGCAATGCTAAGCCTGGCGGCCCGCCAGGCTTATAATACGCTGAGGGAAAGGCTGGAATTATTTTATCATCTTGCATAATTTGAATCTTGTTCTTTTTTATGTGTTTTTCAGATCAAATTACATCCAAGGAGTCAAGATGCTGGGAGCATACTTCCATGAAGTCTCACAGCTGGAATGAACTGATCACGTCTTAAACGCCTTTGCTCTCAGAAATCCTCTTCGTAAAGTTTTTACTTTTCAAATTAAAGTACCTTCTGTAGATTAAGACAATAAACTCTTCTTCATTCTTACTCTGTGCTCTCCTGTTTAATTAAAGGATGAATCCTTCAGAAACAACTTGATACATTTTCTAACATTTTTTTGTTGTTTTTTAAAATTTTATGAACATGTTGTAATTTTTATGTGAGATTATAGAATAAATGAAGATTATTTCAGTTGATTTGGAGTTTAATCTGCCATTCTGCATTTGGCGCTGGATTGTTTTTTGCCTAAAACTGTTGTAACATTTTTGAAGTATATAAATTCGTAGAATAGTGGATATTTACAGTATTGATTTTTACAAAATAGATTTTACTTGTTGCAAGACTAAAATCAAACTTTAAGACTATAAACTTATTGGCAAGAAATAACAGTTATACACATGAATTTGGATATTTTTATTTTAAGTTTGACTCTTTTATGACTTGAATATTTTCTTATGCACCCAAGTTTTGGAGCTGTTCAAGTCTTACACCAATTTTTTTTTTCCCTCCATATTTAGGTCTGTTAAATCTTTTTTTCAACATTTTTATAAAAACCTTTAAGATTCAAGACAATACAACAAGTCACACTTCAGAATAAAAACAACGCAATTTAACATAACTCAGCAGAAAAAGATAAATGAAGGACGACGTGGGAAAAAACCCCCACAGATGTCACAAATCCTTTCTTAAATTATTGATATATTGGCACAATGATTAGCCTTTTGTGATGTTGCAATGATTCAGCACTTCTTTAAATAAAATAATTTCACTTGTGAGTACAAAAAAAAGTAACCAGAAGGATTAAATTAACAGGGGATAATACTTTATCCCTTGATAGAGTACAAGCTTTTATTACATCTGAACTTAAAGGAAAACATATCTTATATAAGATCAAGTTTTGAAAATCCTTCCAGAAAATATTGCAATGTCAATATCTGAGTCACAAAACAAACAGGAACTGGTAATAGCTTAAATATATTTTGCAAAAAGCTGTTAGAAAGGTAAACTTTGGATTTCTTAAGAGAAAGATATTTGGTTCTTATTTTCTTATTTCCTAATTTAAAACAAAGTTTTCCTCTCAGGGTCGATGGATCTTATATTACTACATTATTTGACTATTACTTCACAGTCATTTATAATCAAATGTAATTATTTTTGAGTAACGGCTGAGTGTCTTATAACGCTATTAATTAGTGACAGAATTTTAAATTCTGATTAACCCTTTAGCACCGGAAGTACTTTCTTCACAATAAAAGTCTCTTTATTTTGAAATTTCCACGTTGTAAAATCTTTAACGGCTGTTTAGTATCTTCCAAAATAATAGTTTTTTTTTAAAATAAACATCATGTGTGCTCCCATATCTTCATTGAAGGCTGCTTTCATTTCGAAACTATTCAGCTATAAGTTGTTTTTGGGTTTTCTTTTTTTTTTTTAGCTAGTTATAGGTTTTATATGATCGGGGGATTCAAGAACGAACCTGGCAACACGGGCGCGGGAAAATCCTAAACAACAAATGCCGCTTCCGCTTTCACCAAAACGGCTCGTCTTTGAAGCAGTAAAGATATTTGATGACAACATAACAGCTTAGCGGAATATTTTAGGATTTAAAATTGATGGAAAGTGTCCGATCTTTCTCGGCGACATCGCGCCGGTTGCTAGCTTTAGCCTGACGTAAATCCTTGAAACGATCATGACCATGAAGTGACTCTTAAGTAACTTGTACTGGTCCTGCATCAAGTCAAAATGCATCGCTACAACGAGGTGAAACTGCTGCTGAAAAGCTGGGAGCAGGGTTTTCTCCAGCAGCACCAGAGGAAACCCAGTAAGGTGATTTAAAACCAACACATCCGCATAAAAACAGGATCCGCTGCATGTTTTCTTCTTTCACTGTAACGCCTGTGTTTTTCCAGGAGGACATTGACCAGGCTCCAGAGGAGACCAGGAGTGGGTGCAACGCATCTCATTGCTGCATAAAAAACATGTTGTTTTTTTTTCCTTGATGCATTCAAGAAATAAAGCGTGTGTCTTTGCAGGGCTGTATAAGGAGTACAGGAGTTTAAAGCAAGCTAAAGTAAACGATGCATCCAGCTGCCACAGAGACGTGACAGCAGAGATCAAGCCAACAAATGAGGTGCTGAAGAAAACCTGTCACTGTCAATGTGTGACAGCACAACAACCTCTACAGCTGGAATGTTGTTGCAAACACAAACGACAAGGCGTTTGTTTAGTTCTATACCAGCACAAAGTTCCAACTATTTCTAAACTGGTTTGATTAAACTATTTTTTTGTTGTTTTTGTTTTCAAGCAGGAATCAGATTGCTGGGGAGCCCACCTCAATCGCAAAGCAACGCCGCCGTCTGCTCCAAGGCTGACGTCTCAGGAAAAGCACAGTCTCATGGCCTCATCGCAGTATTACGGCCTGAAGCTCAAAAGCAACCTCTCTGCACTCAGTAAGGTGCGAATCAGAAAACAAAGGCTAAAGTTCAGTTGTTAAAAAAGCAAGATGTATTATTCCCCGTGGTTCTTTTCTCCCATGTCTGCAGAAGAAACCAGTTTCTCTGAAGAAGTCCCTTCGTACTGGTCGAGTTCCTCTCAACTCCTTAAAAGATGATCAACCGATACAGAAGAACAGTTCATCTATTGTTTCTGCTAAAAACTCACCTGAGGATGAACACCAGGAGATTCTCTTCCCAAGGTAACCTTCACTAGTTCACCTTCACATTCATCCATTCATCACATTCTTGCCCTTCCTCCCTCCTGTTTCTGTAGGTACTATGTTGACCACTCTAAAATCACCCACTATAAATTAATTGTATATTTTGTATTTACACAATCACATCTTGACATAAGTTACATTTACTTGAGTAATTTTTTTGGAAATAAAATGTGTTTTTAGGAGTTGTTTTTTACTCACTGTACGTTTTTCTTTTACTTAATTAATATTATTGCGAACTATTGCTGCTCTTACTTGAGTAAAATTTCTGGATATTTTATTAAAATAAGTAACTTCAATGAAGAAGAAACAAACATATTTTAACACAGGCACACACCTTGGATTTATGTCAAAGTGAGATCTCTTGTTTTTACACCAGCTTTGTATGGTTATTTTGTTGATTAATAAAATACAGTAAACATTTTATATTCTCACTGGAAGTACATTATCCTTTTCTAACACACACATTATTAGCAGTAAGTATTAATTTCCTATAAAATTGAGAAAAAAAAAATTGAAAAATTCTTCTGTGTTATTTTGTATTTATTAGTAATATTTCTTTTTATTTTAGTCTTTAAATTTGCACATAACTTTTATACTTTGCCTGTTTGATGATTATTAAATCAGATTTTATTGTCTTGATCTCTTTTACTTAATCTACAACAGAACGACGCCAGCGGCATAAGGTCTATAAAAATAATTTCCTGTTATTTAGCTGAAAACTATGTGCTTTATATGTTTTATTCATTTCTTATAATTATAAAAATAAGTTGCTCTGCTGTTCTTTTCTCTTGCCAGACTTGTTTCCTTTTGTTGTGGAATCTGAAAAATGAAATGAATTTCACTTTTTCTTCTATGAAATGACATCGACTCAGTGCTTGATCCCTCTTTTTATGAAATACTTTCTGTTTACTCTTGAGTAATTTCTTGGGAACCTGCTTTTTACTCAAGCAAAAACGTTTCGAAGAGGTTCTACCCTTAATTGAGTAAATGTTTTGCGGCTCCATCCACCTCTGCATGTCGACTGTCTGATTTTAACCTGTGTTTGTTGTTTGTTTCCTCCAGATTGACGAAGCCACCGTTTGGGTCAGCCGCCTCGCCGTCTCTCCATTTACTGGAGCCTGAAGAACGATTTGAACCAGAACCAGTAGAAGCTGCTGCCAGTAATTCTGGCCATGATGATCTTAGGATCGGTGCCGATTCCCAGCTTCAGATCGCTAAAGCTTCTTTTCCGACCAGATCCTCCTCTCTTTTATCACCTTCATCCCCTCAGTTTGCTCCTGAAAGCACAGGAAAGGAAAACGAAGGCGCAGGAGACGAAGAAGAAAATTCCCACTCAGGAAGTCCGGCCGGGAGTGTGGATCTCGGCGCTCCGGCTGGTTTTAAACGAAGCCCTCCTTTCCTCGTCGGGTCAGGAGGGAGTTTAGCTAAACGACCCTCTGTTGCCAACAGACTGAGCGTCGTTGACAGAAACTGGCTGGCGAGATGTCAGGTGTTTGGGGAGATGGACGCTGAGGAGATTCCCGGAGGAGGAAACCAGGAAATTAACGTGAAAAAACGTCAGGAGAAGGAAGCCAAGGAAGGAAAAGCTGAGGGAGATTTAGAGGGCGAAAGAAAACAGCCAGTAGAAGAAAAGTTAGCAGATCCAGATCCAAATTGTGCTCAAGAAGATTCTGGAAAAAGCAAAAGGGGGAAAGCTGGGAAAACGGAAAGAGGAAAGCCGTCACGTTTACCAGATGATAACAGTGAAGATGGTCCGAAATCAAAAGGTGCGAAGAAGAAGAGGCAGAGAGACGGAGGCGACGAGGAAGAAACGGCAAAAAAGAGGCGAAAAAATCCTAAAAAGAAAGAGGAGAGATCGAGTTTAAGCCCTGATGCAGAAAAGAAGAAACAGAAAAGCGAAAGAAAAGACGGGGATGAGGAAGAAACGACCAAAGGAGCAAAAACGGTATTTATTTTACTCATTTACCAGCTGAGAGGATTAAATGTTGGTGACTTAATTTGTTTTAATCTCTTTCTAGGCGCCGCAGGAGAACCTCTTAGGAGAAATCCAGGAGGAGTTCAGAACCAACCGGGTTTATCAGAGGCAGCCAGTCAGAACCAGGTGGGTCCACAAACAAACCTGGGGTCTCAAAAGTGTTTACACCCCTTGAACCTTTGATGTTTTTCCACCTTAAAGCCATAAAAATCCCTGGATTTTATCGAAGTTTTATGTGAGGGGAAAAGGTCATATCTGAAAAGTGCGGCATGTCTGAAATATTTCCTGATGCTTCTTTCTGAAACAGCTCAACTCAGTCAGATCACGTGTGTCAAACTCGGGGCCCGTGGGCCAAATCCGGCCCGCTATATCTTTTTATGTGGCCCTATAGGTTCTAGACTAAACACTAAATGTGTTTAAATATCAGGTTATCAGTCAAATCAATGCAGTTTTTATCTGTTTACTTCCAAGTTATATCAATCAGTTCCTGCAGTTTCTTGAGAATTATCATGGAAATTCACGCAAAATCAATAAACCTAAATAATTGGGAGATTATTGCAGATTTTTCTCTCAAAAACTTTCTTACTTGTCCTAAAAGCTGCTTCAGCCTTAACTGATGTCAGATTATAATCCGTGATCTTTACAGAGAGTAATAAAAAGTTGCATTTACCCTCATAAATAAGCACAAATATTTCCAAGTTAATACCACAAACACTTTGAGTTTTATTGTAAAAAAAATCACAAAAAGAATCAGGAAATCCTGGAGGGACTGAAAAGATGTTCGGTATTATTTAACTTTAAGAATTTATTGATATTATAACAGTTTGTGAACAGGTTTTATCAGTACATTCTGGCACAACTTTAAGAGCATCTTGATTTGGCCCAAAACGAAAATGAGTTTGACAGCAACCCACATGTGCATCTTATAAAACTAAACAATATTTAAAATAATGATGAGGGTTTTATGCATAGAATATCTGCAACAAAATGGCAAAAAGGTTTTAAAAAAATTCTTTCATATTATTTAGCTGCAAAATACGTGCTTTATTGTATTTTCTTCTTTCTTTTAATTAAGAAAATGACTTCCTTTGACGTTCAAAATGGTTTCCTTTTCTTCCATAGTCTGAAAAAATAAATAAATGTTATCTTTTGCACCTGACTGGCAGCAGGGATAAAAATGTTTTTCTGAAATGAAGAGCATCCGCTGGTCTAAACTATTTATTTTTAAGGTTTTCTGTATGGAGATTTTATTTTTAGGGGATTCAGAGTAAAGGGGTACAGAGTAGAAGTGCACACCACACTTTTCAGATTTTCATTCGCTTAAAAAAAGCTGCTTTTTTCTCCTCTTCACAGTTGTGCGCCTCGTTGTGTTTCTCTGTCGCATAAATAGTTCAAATTAAAAAACTTTGAAGTTTGCAACATGACAAAACATCAACAACTCGTCGCCGTTCTTGTCCTTTTGGACCTGCTTACAGTTTGTTTGTTTTTGATATTTTAGCAGAGGAACAAAGGGAGCAGAGGGAAACTTTGTGAAGATAAACCTGAAGAAGAAATCTCACGTGAAAGGTTACGCGTTGAGGGGAGTCGGTTTGCGCAAACAGGTACGATTTCCCTGTTGGTTGTTCTTGTTTTTATCTTGTTTTGATTGTGGTATTTTATTTCACTCATGGTCAATAATCACAGCGAGATCCAGACTTACTGGCTCCTCTGGTGAAGCTTTAAAATAATTTGAGTTTGACTTCATTGAATGTAGTGTGTGAAAAGAATAAACAAAGTTACACACAAACAAAATAATGTTAAAACAAAAGAACAGTAGTAAATTATATCCACACATCCTAGTTTAAGCCTTTGCAGCAAATGTAGAAATGTCGGAAGCTCAGATTTAGAAAATATAATGTTTAATTGTAGTATTTTCCAAAATTAAATTACAAATAATTCTTTATTTTTAATAAAATCACTGGTGGCAGATTTTCTAAGTTTCAGAATTTACTTAAAGCAAACGTAGCTGTTTTTTTTTTTTTTTTTTTGTAATTTCACATTTTAATTTTTAAACTGATTAGTGTTTAGAGCAATTAAATGAAATAAAAAGCGTAAATAGGCTCTATTTCTCTTAGCAGCTCTTCAGATTGGGAAAGACCAGAGAACATAACCATTCTATTTGTCTTACACAAAAAAAAAAGGACACTTGCATAAATTTCACTGCGTCAAGAGTCAGAGAACTAATTGAACTGGGAAGGACCTAAACGTTGTTTAGTTTCCATGACAACCACTAGACCGTTATCGTCACGCCAACTGGTTGTTCAGGAGGCATGGCAAAAACTACTGTTTTCTGTCCCACCGTCACAAAAGTAAACGTTTGGTGTCTGATAAAACCTACTGGAATGTTTGTGGTTGAGGTTCATTTTTTCGGTGAGAAACACTCCAGTCGGGTTTAGCGGAGGGAGGATGTGTGATGCTGTGGGCCGGTTTCTTTCACAAAGGTTCTGGGAAGTTTGACAGGACGGCATTACGTCTTAAACTTTTCAAAAATGAAAAAGAAATCTGGTGTAAAAAAAAAAAAAAAGATAAAATGTGTCATGATTGGGTGTTTTATGGGAATAATGCTATAAGTAGCAGAAATGACTCATTAGACGTGAAACTAGGCGTGTAAAACGGCAGGAAACACATTTTATGATCTGAACGCTCTAATTCCCAAAGTGCTGCATTAAAATGAGAGACTGTCTTCAGACAAACATGGCAGCCAATCTGATTCTGTGTGTTTTCAAGCTGTACATGCAGAAGTTTCAGCTGAAAGGAGAGCGGTTCGGCGGAGGAGGAGGGCGGAGGGGCGGGTTCAGAGGGGCGCCGAGTCGGCAGAGCGACACCTGCTACAGGTGTGGAGGGAGCGGCCACTGGGCTGTGGACTGCACTGGACCAGGTGAGCGAGGAACAGACCTGCTCGTGTGTTTGGTTGGGAGGAGAGGAGGATTTCTCCTTTTGTCCTTCCCTATCCATCCTTCCTCCCTCCCTCGTCCTTCCCTCCCTTCCTTCCTCTCTTCCTTCCTCCCTTCCTCCTTTCCTTCTTCCCTTCCTACCTCCCTTCCTTCCATACTTCCTCCCCCCCTTCCTTTCATACTTTCTCCCTCCCTCCCTCCCTCCCTCCCTCCTTCCCTTCCTCCTTTCCTCCATTCCTTCCTTCCTTCCTTCCTTCCGTTCATCCTTCCTTTCCTTCCTCCCTTCCTTCCAGCATCATTTTTCCTTTTCTATTTTTAGCCCCTCCACCACCTGTTTCTGAGGACCAGCCTGCAGAAGAGGAACCGTTTGAACTTCCCACCCTGGAAGACGTTGCCAGGGCAACGGGAACGCTGCAGCCTCTGGGTACGATTAATAGTTTCACAGCAGGATTTCTACTGTCTGTTGCCAGTAAGGATTAATCCTGTCACAATAAGCAACGAGTGAATGAATTAGTCTCATGGTAAATTAAAAATTAACTCGATTATATATATTTTTTTGAAGGGCAGTTTTGTTTAAATCCATTTTATTTAGTTGTGTGTGGTTTTTATTTCCTTTCTATGTTTTCTTTTTGGTTATTGTGTTTTATTTTGGATATATAAAATATCTTCCAGCTCCAGTGTTGTGTTCGTTACGAAATTAAAGTTTATAGGCGTGTCAAAACAACAATATCTTCGCTTCTCACAACAGTTACTGGGTTAATTTATTGTCCAGTGAAATGTGTTAGTGTGGCAGGCCTAGCAGAAACGCACCGATTATAAAATTAGGAAATCTGATCCGATTTCCGCTTTCATTGAGACTTTTGTTGTTACACTTTTGAAAACATTGTTGCACACGTTGCAGCAGCGTCTTCCTGCGTCGACGGGGAAAAACGGCAACAGGAAACTGGAGCGGACAGCAGGCGGACCGATGAGATGCTGCTCAACGTCATTCGTCCCGACTACGAGCGGCCTGCTCCGCCGCCGCCGATGGATCCGCTTTATCGCCTCACAGAGGACGGGAAAGTCCAGGGTAAACGCTGCAAATCTCATCCACATGAGTAGAAATGCATTGGTATTAAAATTCACCAGAGCTGCCACTAATGATTATTTTAGTTATTTAATAATTCTGCAGATCTTTAAATCTTTTTTTTTTTTTATGCAATATTAGCAATACACTAAAAGATACACACCAATAAATATTTTAATTCCCTTTTTAAATAAGAAGATGAACATTTTATTGCCTGGAATGAAATAAGATATAATTTATTTAGTATACCCTTGATTATTTGTAACGTCTGTGGTGGAAAAAATATTTCTAACATCAATATTTGAACAGCTCAGGCCTTTCTGCTTGACTTAACGTCAATACTGATCTGTTGATTGTTTTTTTTTTGGGATTATCTGATTAATAATTGGATCACTAAAGCGGCTTCATAGGAGTTTTTTTTTAACAGAATTTCAACCTGGTGAAACTAAAACTATTAGTTTTGCGTAGACCATTTTTTAAAAAAATCTTAAATACAAAATAAATATATTTTGTTTGTACAGGTTTGGCTTCATTACTCCTCCGAGTGTTTTGTTCTTTCTTTTAGTCTGTATAATCCAGTAAACGATCAATCGATCACAGAGTTAGTCGACGATTACTTCAGTGATCGTTCCATCATGGTTATTTGAAACTAAATTTAGTTTTCTTTTGTGTAATGGTTGTGTTCAGACACTCCTGCTGAGGTGTTTGCAGCTCTGAGAGAACTGGGCTACCAGTCATTCAGACCCGGGCAGGAGGAGGCCATCATGAGGATCCTGGCAGGTAGTCACCGCTCATAAACTCCTGCACACATCATGAGCCTCTTCTACATGTTTGCATCTTTATTCTCAGGACTCTCCACCCTGGTGGTGCTGTCCACTGGAATGGGTAAATCTCTCTGCTATCAGCTGCCAGCTTTTCTGTACGCACAGAGGTCAAAGTGCATCACTCTGGTCATTTCACCTCTAGTTTCTCTAATGGACGATCAGGTAAACACTCTCTCCATCTTACGTTGGTGAAACTTAAACCAGAAACTCGTAAATTGTGTGTGTGTGTGTGTGTGTGTGTTCAGCTTTCGGGGTTGCCCACCAAGCTAAAGGCAGCCTGCATCCACTCCAACATGACGATGAAACAGAGAGAAGCTGCTGTAGAAAAGGTAACATGGCCACATACAGCACGCTAAAGATCACTTTACCTTGCATCATTAAAACTTTACGCTCGGTCTGATAGTTGACGGTTTGAAACTACGTCACTTAATCATTCATGGCGCCACGACGGACGTCGGAAGTGAGGATCGGGAGTAATAAACAGAGCGGCTGAAGTTGTTTTTGTCACTTTGTTCACGGCTTCTACTTGTTCGAGTCGAGCTAATTTGTCCGTGAACGTGACACACCTGGTTGGGGCTCACAGACGGTGGTACTTACAGAAGCTTGAAACAGCTAGCTCGGAAACCGAACCGTAGCTCCTCCCCCCTGACGTGGGCGATTCTCTGAATTCGGTGCTTTTAGACTAGCTTGTTGTTGTTGTTGTTGTTTTGACGTCCGTCACGGCGGAGCGGGCCAAGTTTCCAAAAGTGCGACGTCACGTTCAAAGGGTCAGCATGGTTCTTTGAACAGATTAGGACGCATGGTTATTACATTTTTTTTGCGCAAAATTATTCTTGGATAACGATATTTCAGTTTGCTCAGTTCTGCCTATTTTGAGCTCCTTTCAGAATGAGATGTTTTAGGGCTTCTTGTCACTTTAAATCTAAATAAGCCACTTCTGAACTTTTCCGCTCACAAAATGGCTGCAAACAAATCCGCAATTATACAACCGTCTTTGAACATTACTCAGACATGTTTTCTGAATTGTGCAGCGCTTAGAGCTGTTAAACAAGCTGATCGAATGTGCTGTATCTATGCTTGGGTTGCTAGGTAACGGGGCTGGGCTCTGTCATTGTTGCTAAGTAACGGCTCAGTGCCTCTGGAATGTGACTTAACCCTTTAACTGTCGCTCTCAAAATGCTTACAGGTTATTTAATGAATGGAGACGCTGGTTTCATTGTGACTGTTAAGGGATTTTAACAATCATGGGGTTTTTGAAGCCACAAATTTTCCAGACACTTAAAAGGATTAACTCATTGACAAGCACTTGGGCTGTTTGTAGAAGTATAAATACACGTTTAAAATGTGGATTTAGCATAATATGTCCCGTTTAAAGTAATTTGTTTCATTTTTCTCTCCAGGTGAAGTCCGGCCAGGTGTGCGTGCTGCTTCTCTCCCCAGAGGCTTTGGTCGGTGGAGGAGGTTCAGGTTCAGGATGTCTGCCCTCTGCTCAGGAGCTCCCTCCGGTGGCCTTCGCCTGTATAGACGAGGCTCACTGCGTGTCTGAGTGGTCACACAACTTCAGACCCTGCTACCTGAGGCTTTGTAAGGTGTGTTACTACAGCATAATAAAGCCATGTTTTCATTTTAACCAGTTTTTCTCTTGGTTCTCTTGGACATGTAAAGAGAAGCAGGTAAATTAATAAAACAGAGCTGGAGTCGCCATCTGTTTTGCTGCTTGAGTAGTGGAATAGTTTGCTATTTCTAATGACTCTAGACTATGTTTAGTTAGTTTTAATTAAAAATCATAACAAAAGCACTTAAACTAGTCAAAACAGGAGTAATTTCCTTCCAGACTAAGCAGATATTAATTAAATCACAATTGGTGGTTTATGAGATCCTGCTGAAAACACTGTGAGTTCAATCTAAAACTAACTTATAAGTAATTTTTCAGCAAGATATAGGAGCTTATTTTAAGTAAGTAATCCCTTACTATGAATGAAAAAGTACTGGTTCCATTGGCAGATGTTTCCACTTGGGGAAAAATGTTTTGTTACAAGTGAAATAATCTGCCAGTGGTACTAGCACTTTTTCATCAATATTAAGGAATTATTGACTTAAAACAAGCTCCTACATCTTGCTGAGAAGTTACTTGTGAGTTCATTTTGTCTCTTTTCTCTAGAAACTTGGCCAGAACTACTTGGTAAGAGTTTGTGGGTTTTTTTGCAGTGTACAAAAAGCAGAAATCAAATAAAATTCATTTGAATAGTTGTATGATTTTCTATTAGTTTATAAATTATATTAAAGTTATGTTATATTTTTATAAAATGGACAGCTTGATGGAAGTTGACGGGGTTTTTTTTTTATTTACAGGGTAAACAGTGGTAGGTCACGACCCCTGTGTTGTCGGATGACAAAGGGACTCCAAAATAAAACTGGCTGCTAATTTATGAAAATATTAAATTGGTTTATTTCTGCTAAATATTTTTAAATGTATGGGTCAAACAAGTTCAAATTAACGCACATCTGTTCAATGTTCATTACCCAATCATGTTGTGCACCTCATAAAAACTTGAAACCTTTTGACGAACATGTTTTGTTCATAGGTGCTCCGGGAACGCCTCGGAGTCAAGTGTTTGCTGGGACTAACGGCTACGGCCACTTTGTCCACGGCGCTGGACATCGCTCAGCATTTGCACATCAGCGACAAAGACGGAATAGCTGTGCGGTCTGCAGCCGTGCCCCCAAACCTGAATCTGTCCGTGTCCACCGACGGAGAGAAAGACCAGGTCTGATGTGGTGCCAACCTGCCCGGAAAGCATTAATTCAGTCTCTTTATCTAAAACACGTGAAGGTGTTTTACTGTGGAACATTTGTGTTTTTCAGGCTTTGGTTTCGTTGTTGAAAGGCGATCGATTTGGCTGTTTGGACTCCATCATAGTCTACTGCACCAGACGGGAGGAGACTGTCCGAGTGGCTGCACTGCTGCGTACCTGCCTGCAGGGGGTGGTGTTGAGAGAAAATACCCAAATAAGCAGCAGCAACCAGACAGAGGACAACCCAGTGGGGCAGAAGAAGAAGGAACTGGGTAAGAGCTACATCGGCGACGAATAATTATTCTATTGATTAAAACGATGGTACATTCTGAATTTTTAATTTAACACGAAAACAAGAAAAACATAAAAACAAACAAATAATTCGATTCCTTTTTTAAACGAGAAAATAAATATAATTTGGGGCAAAAGATGCATCTATAGCTAAAGAAATGCCTGTAGAGCTAATCTGTTTTGTGTTTTGGATTAACCAGTTCATAATTAGATAGCAAAATATGGTTATTGAGAAAAGTTATTTTACGGATTTTGAATCAGATTATGAGTTCTGGGTCGAACATATTTACAGACAAAGTTTTTTTTTTTTTTTTCATCTTAAATGCAAAATATATTATATATACAGCTCTGGAAAAAGAGCCCACTGCACTGAAAACCATAGAAAACCTCCTGGTTATTCCACCAAACATTGATTTCTGAACTCTTCCTGAGTTAAAACATTAGTATTGTTGTTTCTAAATAAATATAAACTTGTTTTCTTTGCTTTGAGGCCTGAAAGCACTGCATCTTTTTTTTTGTTATTTTCACCATTTCTCATTTTCTGCTAATATATTAAATATTTGCTTGGAATTTCAGAGACATGATGTGAGTATTTCATAGAATAAAATAACAATGTTCATTTTACTCAAACATATATCTATAAAAAGTAAAATTAGAGAAACGGATAAGTTTAAATGGTCTCTTAATTTTTTCCAGAGCTGTTTATATCTTTGTGAAGCTCTAGCTCTGAGTTTGTTTTTTTTCTTTCAGCAAATCGCCTTTTTTAGAGTCTGTATGCTCCAGTTAACGTTTAATCAATCACTAAATTAGCTAACAGTTATTCCATTAATCAGTTAATCCAATGAATTGTTTCAGGCCTAGTTAAGGTTTCACATATTTTAGAATTGCAGAAACAAAACTTATTAACTCAGATATTCAGCTTTTTTTTTTGTCGTTTTGTCTGATTTTTCTCAGCTCGTAAGAAGATCCGTAAACCCTTGAAATGGCAGGCTGAGGCATACCATGCCGGCCTGTCGGGTTCGGAGCGCCGCCGGGTCCAGAACAACTTCATGTGTGGTGAACTCCGGATCGTAGTGGCCACTGTGGCGTTTGGCATGGGGCTGGACAAATCGGACGTTCGTGGAATCGTCCACTACAACATGCCAAAGGTGGAAAGCTAGCCGACTCATCTAAAGCTTTATGGAACCCTTTATGTTTCTTAACATTTATTTATAATTTGCGTTGTTTTAACATGATTTCCCAGAGTTTTGAGAGCTACGTTCAGGAAATCGGGAGGGCTGGGAGAGATGGACTTCCAGCACACTGCCACCTCTTCCTGGACCCAGAGGTAAAACCTTAAAGGTCCAAACATAAAGACTTAAACTTTGTACATATTCTTATGGTTTGAGTGTTTAGATATTGATAACTTATGGCTGAAACTGTGTAGATATGTAAACAGATTATTTTTTTTTTTGCCTTCATGATGTTTACAGAAGAGTTGAAAACAAATGGAAACATTATCGCTGCTCTTGATAAAATACTAGAAAAAGTCAAATTATCTGCTACAGTGGATATTTAAGAAGAGTGATTGATGACACAACAATAGTGTTTATGTCATGGCGAGCTGATCTAAGACGGTTCCACGTAGTTTTGAGTTTGTTGTCAGCGAGGGCTGCGTTACTCTGTCATGACATTTCTTAAATTTGATATTGAAGGTAAAGGAAATGGCAGATGAAAATTAGCAGCATTTTTTTTTAAACATAACGACTCGATAATATACCTTCATAATTATTATAAATCATTTGTAATGATTTATAATAATTCATTATATATCAGAAACTGATTTATAATGAATTGTTGTCGGTACTTTCTAAGAACCAACAAGCTGTGAGTTTGTAGTCTTTGCACTTGGCCAAGTTGAATTTTCAATGGAAAATTGGAGATAATTTTTCACATATTTGATATTTTTTGTAGGAGTTGTCATTTGTGCCAAACACAGCTGCTATATAATAAGAGATTTGCTTGTGTGAAATTAAAGTTATATCATAATTAATTTGTTTGTTTGTTGGATCCAATTATAAATTAAATCTGTAATTAGAAGGAATCATGAAATATTTATTTTGCTCTTTTGTCATTTTTTTATTTCCTGAGACTTTACCTGTTTCTAAGTCTTTCATATAACGCTCACATTCAAATATAATAATTATTTCTGGGAATACCAAGGAGGATAATTTGCTGAAGTCGTCTCTTTTTTGTTTTTGTCTCTGAAGGCAAAATATGTATCACAATTAAAATTTTGTTTGTAGATCTGCAGAAAAAAAGCTCAGAAATCATCATGCTTACCTTACAAATGGTAATTTGTAGGCTTAGATGCATTAAATCCATTTCCTGGACTAAAGTCTGCAAATCCAGTCCTTGAATTTTTCTGTCCTGCAGCTTTTGGATGCATCTCTGCTTCAACACCTGGATCAAATCGTTAATTGAAATCCCAAGGAGGTAGTTCAGCTTCTTGATCCAGCTTTGAAGCAGAAATACATCCAGACATTGCAGCGCGGTGACACTCGAGCGCTGCTATGTCTAGCGGCGTAAAAAAAGGTTTTTAACGCACGTTTTTCTTTGTTTATTATTTGTATTCATGCTTATAATTTGTGGGGGGATTTCAGGGTGGCGACCTCCATGAGCTCCGCCGCCACATCTACGCAGACACCGTGGACTATTACATAATCAAGAAACTGGTGCAGAGAGTCTTTCCTGCATGCAAATGTCAGAAGATACACCAGAAGCAGCAGGAACTGTGGAAGGTGACCTTCTCTCTGCTTGTGTTTTCAGTCCACATGCCGTCAAAGCTTCAGATGAAGTAACGCGTCTGCTTTTGTGAGCAGGATGTTGGAGACGCCGATCTGCTGGAGGTGATGGATGTCTGCGATGAAAATACACTGGGAGAAAAGCAGGAATCCACTATCTTAGAGGTGATTTACGGGAGATTCTCTGTTTTATTTTAAAAGCCAAACATGTGAGCTAGAATGCTAATTTAATTGTAATCCCTGGATTTTCCAAACGATGGCTGTGTGGAAATGCTGGTTAATTCGCAGCACAGCTACTAGGTAGACTGGAAAAGTTAAAATATTTTAAGAGTTTTGGGTAAGTATTAAAAAAACAAAACTGAATATTGGAAGATCGTTTCGGTATTCTACATTTTATAAGAATCACGTCTGTAACTAAAAGAACTGAAAATTCTGGAAATAACTTTTTTTTTTTAAAAGAAGATTGTCAAAATTGTAACATTTGAATGTACTTTATAAATTTTTACATTGCATCTACAATAACTCTTTGAAGAATCAATGAGTTACGACAACATTTAATTTCTCTTCGGGATCAATAAAGTATATTTGAATTTGAATTTTGTAATTCAGACCTTATTAGATGCAACATTTGTTTTGCTTTTAGGCGCCTGACCTCGATTCGGCTGAGCACAACGAGGAAGGAAGCGTAAAAAAGGAGCGGGGTGAGTCAAAAGAAGGTAAAGACGAGGGAGCGGATTGGCAGAGTGGCCAGAAAACGGAGAGCTGTGATTGGCCGGAGGAGCGTCTGTGTCACACACATGAAAGAGCGATTCCCATCCAGGAAACTGTGGAGGCTCTGGACGTCACAGAGGAAGGTCAGTGGAAACACAAGCTCAAGTTTTTACCCTGAGAGAAAAAGTGCAGATTGGTTTACTGTACATGTAAATGTTTATTTAAAAACTCAGAGTGATTTTGTGCTCTAGGTGTTGAAACGCTGCTTTGCTACCTGGAGCTGCATCCACAGCGGTTTGTTGAGCTCCTCCATCCGACTCTGTCTGTGTGCAAAGTCAGGTGCTACGACGGACCCAGACAGCTCCAGAAAATCACAAAAATGTAAGCAATGGCTGTGGTTTTGTTTTTGACTGGTGCTTTAGTTGGGGCTGTGTAATCTTTTAGATCTGCCTGTGTGCAGAGAAAACCCAAACTCACAGAGTTTCTTTTAACATGTGAATGTTGTTTAAAAAATTTGTTTTTTTCTAATTTTTCACAATCTTTCCAGTGACGTTTTCAGTAAGAAACGGGTGTTGAGGCTAGAGAGACTTGCATTGATTGTATCATTTATCATGATAAATGTCCTATCATTATAAGAGTTATTATTTATCGTTCTCATGATTCCAATTAATAATGTTTTTTAAAAAACAAAACTGTCAGGGTTGTCATTTTCATCACAGCTTGATTGACCAGAGCATCAATAAATACTAATTAAATAGAAAATATGATTAAATAAAACAGTTTATTTAATCACTCTACTTCGTGTATTAAAAAAGGGAATTACAAATGGGAATGTTTTTCAAGAGCAGTATTTGTATTTGTGGGCCTATGATTGCATGTCATGCAGTTATCTAAAAAGGTACCAATAGTTTTTATCATCAATTTTAGAGTTGAAAAGTACCACAAAGTATTATAATAAAACTTTAAGGCGCTGAGGTGTTTTCTGAGAACTTGAAGAACAAAACAGAAAATATTGAATCTGAGAAAAGTAAATAATAAAAATGTGCTCCATCAGTCCTGGTGTAAAGTTTTTGATGCAGTATTTTATCTGCAGAAATACTCTGAAGAAGTGAAATGAAAATGCTGTGTTGATGAGTTTTGAATCTGCAGTTGCCCTCCTGTTGCCGTGGCGTTGGCCAGGAAGAGAATGGCGGGCGAGCGCGTGGAGCGGTTCGATCAGGTGGAGTTTGATGTCGTCGAGGTGGCGGACACGATGGGATGGCAGCTTCCCCTGGTGAAGAGGGGACTGAGACAGCTCCAGTGGAGCACAGATAAAGGTTCAAATGAAAACTAAAGACACTGAGATAGTTTACAGCTTTTATTTATGATTATTATATTCAGCTCTGGAACAAACTAAGAGCCCACTGCACTGAACCCCATAGAAAACCTCCTGGTTATTCCACCAAATACTGATTTCTGAACTCTTCCTGAGTTAAAACATTAGTGTTGTTGTTTCTAAATGAATGTGAACTTGTTTTCTTTGCATTGAGGTCTGAAAGCACTGCGTGTTTTTGTTATTTGACCATTTCTCATTTAAATAAAAACTAAATATTTACTTGGAATTTCGGAGACATGATGTGAGTAGTTCATAGAATAAAAGAACAATGTTTACTTTACTCAAACATAAATCTACAAAAAGTAAAATCAGAGAAACCGATCAGTTTAATTGGCCTCATAATTTTTTCCAGAGTTGTTTACATCTTTGTGAAGTTTTAGCGCTGAGTTTTTTTTTCTTTCAGCAAATTGCAAACATATACCTATAAAGAGTAAAATTTTAAGTGGTCTCTTCATTTTCCAGAGCTGCATATCAAAATTTTATTTGTGTTAGCACCTTTCAGCAACAAGGCATTTCAAAGTGCTTTACATCATAGAAACACAAAATTACAAAGTCATAAAACATCAGATTATTGATGATTAGGTTTCAAAAGCAACGCTAAACAACTGAGTTTTTAGTCTAGATTTAAATGAACTCAGTGTTTCAGCTGTTTTGCAGTTTTCTGGAAGTTTGTTCCAGATTTGTGGTGCATAGCAGCTGAATGCTGCTATATTGACCCACAATATCAGTTCGTACAGTAATTTCTTGCCCTTCTGCAAAGTAAAGTAGGTTTTTGTTTACGTTTCAGGTGGTGGACGAAGTGGCGTCTTAGTTGAATTTTCTTCCCCGTCTTTTTATTTCCGATCTTATGGCGACCTGAGCGACGAGGAGATGGACAAAGTTTGTCAATTCCTTTATAATAGAGTCCAGGACCAAGAAAAAACACAACTTTACCAACTCACAGCCTGCTTCAAGGCCTTCAAGAGGTTTGGCACTCATTATTATATATTATTTATTGGCACCTATACAGACCCTTGTCACACAACAATTAAAATGCCAATTAAAGCCTTATTGTTTGGATTTGAGAGTCAAAGCAATGCAAAAAATAAAGGATGAATTAAATCAAAATCTATAACAGATGTTTTCAAAGCCTTTAAAAAGCAGGTTATCAATGTGATGCAGGAGAAACTTCTCAATTAAATCCTTGGTAATCAGACAGGTGAAAAAAAAAATAAAGCGTAAGGTTTGGAAGTGGTTTGAAGACGGATATACCAAATAATAAGAGAATGTTGATCACATTCCCTAAAAATGGATCCGGTGGGTTGAAGATGAATAGTAAACAGTTACAGGCCTGAGGCTGAGCCCTGAGGAACACCACTGACAATTGTGATCAAATTTTTAATTTAAGATGTTAAAGATTTGAGGATTATCTGCCGAGTGAATTTGTTCATGACTGGAACTGCTAATGATGTTTTGGTTTGCGGGTGTGGTCGTGTCGTCTCCTGCTTTTGTTCTTCACTTCTCCGGTTGTCGTTTGTTTCAGTGTTGCTTTCCAAACTGTGACGTCCTGTCTGGACGACTTGGATGAGAATCGCAGCTTGCAGCTGAAAAACCTTCTTTCAGAATACTTTGACAAGCGGCGAGACAGAGATCACTCGCTGCAACCGGAGGACCTCGGAGAGCTTGACAAATACAAGGTTAAACAGTCTTCACAGGAAATTAAACGTGGCTTCAATCTGGGAATGTTCCTGCTTAGAGGTGTGTGTGTGTGTGTGTGTGTGTCTGTCTTGCAGCTGTTGGACTGGGAGAGTCAGATCAGAGCCGACATCAGAAGTTTTCTTGCCAACAGAAGTGATGAGAAGTTTTCAGGGAGAGCTGTTGCAAGAATTTTGCACGGTATAGGTGAGGATACACACCCGCATGCACGCACACACATGTTTGCGCGGCTATCTTTGTGGGGACTTTCCATTGACTTCCATTCATTTCTACAGCCTAAACCTTACCCTTACCCTT
>CAEGAE010011146.1:0-76363 GCA_903067095.1 Girardinus metallicus | reverse complement strand
GAACCTTCTTGCTGCAAGGCAACAGCTCTACCAACTGCGCCACTGTGCAGCCCAAGTCGTGCATCTTCTGGTGAAATTCAAAGTGCCCCAAAGACATTAAATTCAGCGATGCTGATTGGCCAAATGTTTCTTAGTTTCTCCTAGTAACCGCACACTATTGGCTATTTAGCTGCATTACGGCGGCGCTATGAGAATACGGTATGTGGGGGGAAATTCATTCATAAACGAGAGTTGATGTGTGGTAATGTGGTGTAAATAATTCAGATTAAGCACACGCTATTAAGGAACACTAGCTAATAAAATTTTTCCTTTCGTTTCTGTTTTTTTTTCTTCGCATTTCATTCCAAACCTAAGAGAACATGCTATTTAACTATTTTTTTTATTATTATTTTTGCATGAAAGTTTCTGTATTATCAAAATGTGTGTGTGCGTGTGTGTGTGTGTGTGTGTTTCACCTTACTTTCAAACTACAATTGCTCTGGAAGAAACAAATCTCTTTTCTCTTTTGATCTGCGTTTCAATAAAAACCCTTTAATGGAAGGAATAAGGGATTACATTTGACACTAGCTTGGTCACCATTTGATGTAAAGAGCTTCCCATCCCTGTCTCCATGTTTCATTAGTGATCTATAATGGCTTTTTAATGGCAGCCTTAAATTATAATTCCAGTTTCAGCTGTCGTTATGAGTCACCGCCGTTTTCTGTTGGCTCAGCAAAGCACGCTCAGTCGAATCGAGTTTAAATAGGAAGGCAACTTTGCCAAATGTATCAGTTTGGGAGCCAGCAACGTGAAAGCTGCCAAATCACATCAGCTGCAGAGGTGGAATGATGCTAAGTGATTAGCAGCAAGCCTGCAGACTGGCAAAGGTCTGCATATTGTGACTTTTCTCACTTTATTTGAGGACAGTAGAGTAAATGGACATTTATCGATTTTTAAAACGACTTTCTGTGGAAAAAGGTGAACAGCAGCTAATATATGCTTTGCAGATCTGAAAACACATAGTGATGAAACATCAGAAAAGTAGAGGTGCACCAACTAATTTGAATTTACACTAAACAACGACGAGTTATTTATTACAGGTAAGTTAAAACGTGCTTGTCATTTTTTAACAGAGCCCCACTTTGAAAACGCGTATATATCCCTTCAAACACATTAAAGAAACTGAAATAAATAAAGTCACCTGCAGTCGTTGATCATTTGAGCGATGCTCAAAATTTTAAATTTGGCTCTTGTTGGCCTTTTTCGTCTTTGTTGAGCATGCACAAGGATAAAATATGTCCCCATTTCTGCAGCGATTCCTGAAAAAGTGATGCAGGCGCCGCTGGCGTCCTTACTTGGCATTAGCCGCTGAAATTCAGCCTCATTTCACTGCATTTCACACAGTGATGAGTGCTATTCAGCGCTATTCTCAAGCTCAACCTTCACACTTCAAAAGCCACTCCATCATCATCATCGTCGTCGTCGGGTAAAAAGTCAAAGTGTGAACTTCTTTTGATGAGGCGTACGTGGTGTGAGGTCCCTCTTTGTGACCTTTGACTCACTTATGGCTCGATGGTGCAAACGCCATCTGAATGAGAATCGCAAGTGCTGGGAATGACCCAGGTGAGGACAGTGACAGTTCTTTTCGGTTCTTAGAGAGATACGTCTTATTTCGGTGGATTTAATCACATTTTCCCAACTCTTCAGAGGACGGTTATGATCATAAATAGGAAATAAATCCTTCAACGTTTTTGGACGGACGAAGAACATTTTCTAAACAGTATTTTTCCTTGCACCTACTAGAGAAACAGATTTGAGTATTTCTACATCTAAAATCTCAAATTATGTCCATGTTGGCAGATAAATATTAGATAAAAAAAAAAACAATAATACATTTTTTATTGAATTTGCAAAATGTGAAACATTCAGAAAAAAAAAAATCCAACCAATAACTTCACCCCGTGTCCCAGCTGAACTCCGTTCTGTTTAAGTTGACTCACCTGATACTGGAGTCAAGAATCACCTCCCCAGCATTTAAATACTTCTTTGCTGAGTTAATGTCTTGATCCTCCTGCGATGTCACTTCTCCTTTGCTCTTCTTGTGACTACCACCACAATTTGTGGCAAAAACCACTATGAGTTATAATTATTCACGTCAATAAATGTCCTAAAACATTTTGTGAAATAAGCACATTGCAAAGCGATAAGGATATTCAGCCTTTCAAAGACTCCTGAAGGGTATTTTTGATCAGTCAAGTGACCAAAAAAAAAAAAAATACTGTAATAGATTTTTACAATATTTTTAAACTATGAGAAACAGCAATTTTTTGTTTGCTATTCAGACATATGTTTAGCATCAAAGTTCATTTTTCCTTAACTGTGATATGGTAACGTGCAAATTCTTTATTGTTCAACATGGAGGTTGTTTATGACTGATACTGATTTTTACATTTTACACAGCCTTATTTATTTATTCTTTGCTCTGGTTACAGTAGTTTTATGCAGACTCTTACAAATTTCAAAGATTAATAAAGTCAAGTGAGAGAACTTGACAGAGGCTGAATCACAGACCAAGCCAATGTTCAGCATCATATATCATTACTAATACTAAGTTATGTCACAAATTAAAAAGAGTTGCATTCAAAACTACACATAATTCTTGCCATTTGTGGGTAAGTAAATTCAGACTCCTTCACCAATATTAGCATCCCAACCCCACAAGTCTAAGACATTCATGCTGCTGATAGGCGTACGTAAACTTCTGACCCACACCGGAGCTCTGCTACCTGTACTTCCTCTGCTCTAGTGGTGTGCGTTCGCCAGCCGATGTTGCTCCTCGAGTTGCCCACAAAGCCGTAGTTGTGAATTAGTAATGGCTTCCCAGCCCTGTTACCTTTTTCATGCCTTACTGCCAAATATAGAGACGTGTGCGTGTGCGACCGAGCGCCAGGGAGAGGTTATTATATAACTGCTGCTGACCTCTGCCAACATCCTCCACGAGAGAATACTGTTACAGTGTGAGCGGCAGATGGTGAGCACGGACAGGGTTTCACTGCATTTATCTGTTCTGAACGAAACAAATACACCAAACTGCCAACGCCGTTGCTGCGTTCTGTCTTCGTTTTGCCTCCTTACACCAGTCATGTTGTTGAACTGGATTTTCTTTTTTTCTGAAACCCATGTTTCAGGTTTCACTGCAGGTCAGAAGAGAGTTTTAGCGAATGGTCTCGGGTTAATGAGCTGAATCATCGAACCAAAGGGATCTTTAAGCGCTTCACTTCCAAATGTGTACTAAGGAATCCAGCTGGACTTCGACATCCTGAACTCAAACCGCGCCACTACATCATCTTCAGAGGAAGTGTCCATTACACACGGTTGCATCCTGTCTTAACCTTTGCTGAAAAAATATTATTACTTAGATATTTATTACAGCTTAATGAATAGACCAGTAAGTGGAAGATACATTGTTGTTAGTTGAGTCTAATGTCACCCGAAGGCATTTCTTTAACAATAGTAAGATGCGTGTTTTTGTGTGAACATCAGAATCACATCAAGACTTTGTCTGATGTCATATTTGATTTAGACCAACAAAAAAATTATAATTCTAATATGTTGTTAATACTTGCATGTCTGCTTCAATGAGCCTGTCATTTATTTTTTTAGTTAGGCATAAATGTTCTTCGAGGTTGAAATTCCTTGTAGGAAAGTCGAGTTTATCAACAACACAAACCCTCAAAATCCAATATGGCTGCCCCCGCATATAAAAGTTAAGAGTATTTGAGATAATCGATACTGCTTAGTTCCATTCCAAAAATTTGTATGTCAGCAAACACGCATACGCACAGACACACACATACAAAGACTGTCCGTCCTTCTTCATTAAACACGACAGTGCGGTGTTGGAAAGCACAAAGTGAAGATGAATAGTAGTTTTAATTAGCATTTTCTGTTGTTGTTGCTTAATGAGCTTGAACTTGAAACATTAAGATGGAACTGATCCCAGTCCCACAGGGTAAGTAACTCATTAACTTCTACTCACCAAACTAATGTCAATATTTCTTGTGAGTGACACTAAAATAGGGGAGTCCAAACTTTTTGTCACAAGGGTCAAAAGTATTCATGGCCCAAGAAAGAAAAGTGTAAAAACTCAAAATCAAGGAAAAAAAGTAGCTCAGTTTTGGGGAGGGTTATTCATCGTTCATCCAACAATTAGCAATAATTTTGCGTGTTTATTCTGTTAAATGAAATACTTTCCTAATACTTTCCGAACAAATTTATTGTCAGTTACAAGAGCGGGATTCGGATCACTTTCTTTCACAACGCTTGCTAAATATAGGCAAGTTTAATAAATTAAATAAAAGCTTCAGGAAAGCCAGATTTTCAGTAAAAGTCTAAAACGTGGTTCTCCTCATTACACAAGCTTGGCTTTAAAAACAGACAAGAACTTTGTGTCGTACTTAACATTTTGCATTGTAAGAAAATTAGATCAACAACGATTTTACACTGATTAAAAGTAAAACGTTCAATAAACAAATGTATGTTATTCTAAAACTGCTGTTTGGGGCCTCAAAAAACTTGGACCCCCCTGCACAAGAGAAAACTCGAGTCCATCAGTGGCAGAACTATGGCTGTGGAGTTCAATGGTTGATGTTTGCACTGATTGCAAAATCACCCCGATTTTGACGTAACAAGCTAAAGAGGTTCGCTTCTAAAGTACCGAAGAATGAAAGAAAGAAAGGAAAGAGTTCAACGTGGAATGATAGCGAGTTTTCATCATGTCTTCAACTTATCTTAATAAAGCGTTGCTCAGTTGTCTCCTCTTTTAGCCACTCCTTCAGTTGTGACAGAAATTCAGAGCTTCAGCGGTCAAACACATTCAAGGCGGATTAAGCAAGCTAATGGATTTGACTTTTTCCACAAAAAAACCAATACAATCCTTTATAGTTGATCGGAGAATGCAAGCGATGCAAATATCCTCCCTAAAAATGAACCTCCGCAGTCAACGGGACACTGGGGGTTATTTCCATAATAACATTTAGTGTGGGTTTGACTCAGAAAGGACGATTTAACCACGATAAGTCCATCTTTGCGGTTTCATCGTCCCCTAGAACTCTCCGTAGAAAACGAGGAGAGAAAACGGGGACTGGTCGCCACATTTCAGATCTGTTTGCTAATTGAATCCAGGAAACATTATTTAGCTACGAAAGTAAGCAGAGCGACAGAGTCGTTTTGAAGCTGAACACGCGGTACTTGAAAGTGACTTTGACTCATTTAGGGTGCAGCCGGAACGAGGTGGCAGCGTCTCCTTCCTGTTAGGTAACACCGGGGGTCGGCCCGTCAGCACAGGGCATCTGGAGGAAGACGACGTCAGGACGTCGTCTTCCTTCTCTTCATCTTTCCTCTTCCTCCCCTTCTCCGAGGAGGGTGTTCTCTCCAACCGGTGCCAGCACTTTAATTGGAACCACTTTAGGAAATAAGCTGCTGCCGTTTTGTTTTGTTTTTTTTTGTTTGTTTTTTTTTTTGGTTTGTTTTAGCTTCTGGATTGTCTAAGAGACAGAAGAGCAGCAGATAAAACGTGAACCTTCGATGGGACAAAAAAAAAAGGAAAAATAGTACAGCCCCATCCTTTGGTGAACGAAATGAAATCGAAACCAAACTAAACGTGGTTTATGAATACAAACAAACATATTTGTTTGTTTATGTTTATACTTTATTTCGTTCTATAGTGGATATAGAACGAAACAAGATTTAAGGAGGAAATAAAGGAGACTAGCTTTTTTTGTTGTTTTCGCAAAAAAATGGAGATAACGATTTCGTGGAACACAAAGTGTTTTAAAGTTTTTATAAACTATTAAAGGGGCAGAGTTTTGTGTTTTCCAGGCACATGGTGCCATTTTATAGCATAATCAAGTGACTGTGTTAGCTTCAGTTGTTATAAAAATGATGTATATATAAAATGTTACACCTTGGTATTGGACCTGAGTGAAGTTGCCCCCACATCACCTTCTGCAAATCAGACAAAACTGGTGTCAATCAACCAGACTAACACTGTTATAAAAGTAAAGTATTACTGATTAAACTTTAGCTTTAATAACATAAACCTACATAGTTTTTAAAGTTTAATCAGTAACACTTTTATAACAAATTTTATGTCAGATCATGATTTCTAGGTTAATGTCAAATTAACAAAGACATTTTAAATAATGTCAACTTTGTATTAAAAGTGTCATGATTTACCGAATGACACTTTATAACAGTCATACATATTCATGTTCATGACAGGTGTTATGTCATGTTTATGACAGTCTTATTCACAACCCGTCAAATAAAGTGTTACCGAAGATATTAATGAAAGTTTAAAGGTCAAAAGGTCAACCACCGCCCTCACTCTCACTAAATCAAAATTACCTTTGAGCCAATTTTGTCTGATTTGAAGAAGGTTGGAAACCGGTCCTCTGTCTCCAGTTTGATTGTGTCTCCAATGAGAAAAGAGCAAAAGGTTCCAGAGTGAGAGAAGATCTGATGACATCAGCAGGTTTTTTTTTGTTTTTTTTTAGGGTGGCAGGATTTATGGGTGACATATTTACATTCAAGGGCAGGCAAACATTCGGGCAAACGGTTTTCGGTGATTTATTAGTCCTGTGTCAACATCTCTCTGCTAGGGCTGAATTTGGTATTCACTCTACAAAGAAGTCTGACAAGAGTCGGAAAATAAGAGATTTTTTTTCCAGCCGTGTTCTCTGTTTTTGTTGTTTTTTTTTTCAATAAGATGTTGTTCATGATGTTGTTCATATCTTTATCTTCAAAAGTTCATCTTTATTTTTAGTGTTGTGCCCTTGGGAGCAGTTTGCTTTCACCCAAATCTATCAGAGCTTTGCAGGAGAACTCAAATGTGAGTCTGAGTTGTTGCACTGAAAAAAAAAAAAAAAAGTTGACAACCAGGATGTTAGGTTGACCTTTGACCTCCTAAACACCCAAAAGCTGTCTATTTCTGCATGTTGCGCTTACATCAAGAATTGAGAAAGTATTTTAAATGTGTATATGAATAGTTTTGTGTGTTGAACCAACCAACTGGAACCAACTTAAAAACAATAATGATAATTTCTTACAGATAATTTTATTAATTTTGCTCAAGCTAGAATTCTGATTTGGTTGAAATCTGAATTTTTGTAATCAAAAATTCTGATTTCTGATTGAAAATCTGCCCTTCCTGCCAACTAAAACAACTCTGAATAATCTTGAATAATTTGCTTTCCAGTGACATTTAATTTCCCTTTGGGATCAATAAGTTATTTTGGATGAACAGAATTGAACTGGTTAGAAGTGTTTCCTGAACATATCGCGCGAGTCCATCTGTTGATGAATTTAAAGAATTAATAATACTTCCAGCAGATTCGCGTTTTTAATGATAACATGAATAAAAACAATGCCCTTCGCTCTTTTTTGATGATTTTGTTGCAAAAAAACAAAAAAAAAACAATTTGGGGTTGAAAGGTCAAACAATCAGCGTAATTCATCCCGCTCACACGCGCCGTAATATTTTATATTCTACTGTTTTCACCAACTAATTTAATGAAATGAAATATCTTCAGTGAGGTATGTCTACTTTCTGATTTATGTATTATTTTTATTTATTTTTTTTGTTTTCCGGTTTCCTCTGTTCAGTGACCTCACGTGCACTGCTGCAGGTGTTTTTGCGTGAGCCTTTGCGGGTGTCTGCGAACGGCGGCACGTTGCTGCCTCCGCTCCCACCTCTCCGTCACCGCACAGCCGGAGCGGACTGACACTCCGAGCCGCCATCCCTGTCACCACACCGGTACTATCTCCCTCGCTTCCCCTCCACCTCCCTCTCTCTTCACCTTCATCTCAATCCCTCCTCCTCCTCCTCCTCCTCCTCATTCGGCTGTTGTTGCGCCGCCGCTGCTGGCGCTTCTGCTGCAGCTCACAACTTCCAGAGAGCCTCATCTCCGGCACAACAAGTTCGCCCTCTTCTGGTTCCCCCCTTACCGGCCGGGGATGCTCGTCTCGCTCGCCTTAAATGCGATGTGATAAATGGGCCGCGCAGGATGTGAAGCCCCGCAAGAAGAAGCAGGAGGATGGCGAAACCGGGCTTGTCTGCGGCGGCGCTGCCGCTGCTCCTGCTGGGCTCCTTCCTCTCGGCGTCCTCCGTTAAAGCCGGTGAGTTGGACCACAGGTTGACGAGCGATCACCGCAGGTAAACAAAGAAGGGGGAGGGAGGGGGAATGTACCGGCTGAGCAAACACATCCAGCGGGGCTGATGTGTGTCGGTTCGGAGCACCGCTGATCTGGTGTTACGATTGTAGCGGCATCCCTTTGGGGGAGGGAGGGGGGGGGGCTGTACTGTCATGACACATGGATGTGAGCTGCACTCACAATACGGTTTGTTAAGCCAAAAATGATGGGCCGACATGAGGTAATCACGCTGCATTAGCATGGTTTTTAGGATCACTCTGACACAAACAGAGGCAGAAATTGCTTCATAATCCAGGTAAATGTCTTGAAATTGAATTCAAGAGGAGAATGTAGCTCCCAGCTAGAGTTCAAGCAACACACACACACACACACGCACACACACACACAGAGCGTCATCCAAGTTATTCCGTTCAACCTCATCTGGACAATTCAGATTTCTCTGGGCATTTTTTCAGCGTCCGCCACTTTCCCTGCGAGACTATTTCCAGCCCTTTTCAAACGATGATGTATCTTGAATTCTTTGGCGAGTTATGCTCAAGAGGGGAAATCTGTTTGAGTCAAAAGATCTCGCTTCCTTTGTGTCCTGACGATGGAAGCTCACAGATGACAGATAGTCCTTTGGAAATCCTACCTCTAGGAGATAAGATCGTCGAGGCTTTATCTCAGCTTTCATTTGGTCTGCAGATATGTGTGTGTGGGTGTGCGTGTGTGTGTATGAGACTTTAGGAGGGAGATTTGTACTGGAACCTTGTTTTAAATCATTTTGCGACTTGTGGAATAGTTGGGAACGTTCTGGTACGTTCTGAGGTGTGGCTGAGGCTAGAAAATCTCGCAAAACTCTCATTTTCACAATCTGTCGTATTACAACCTCTTCAATCCATTTCAGTCTCACACATCTTGAGATGTGTGAGACTGGTTTGCAGTCCATCAACTGCAAACCTAATAGGACATGGCTGTAGTCAAAGTCCAGACCTACATCTAATTGATAATCCGTGGCTTGACTTTATAATTGATGCTCACAGACAACTTAAGTTGATCAAATAGGTAAATGTCCAGATGTATACACCCCCACATATTCTTAGATTTTCATTTGCTAACTTTTTATTGTCTGCCTTCCCACTTTATGCTGGTTTATCTCAATAAAAAATACATAGAGGGGAGAAAATTCATCTCTTTCTGCATTTATAGTTCTATAAGGGATTTGTTTAGTGGATATTTGTCCGGATGTTCGGGGGCTCGGCCTCCACAACTTTTATGAATTATTATTAAGGATGCACCGAATTATTGGCCAGCCGATTTATCGGTGCAAATTTCCTTAATTTTGGGAGATCGTGATCGGCCGAGTTTTACATATGAAGCCAATCTTATCCACCGATCTTATCTAGCTTTGCAAAGGTCTAAGAATCAACAACTGTCCTTTTTTGCTCTCCGTTGACAGAGGTTTGACTGATAGACCAGCCCATCGGGTCATGTCTGCACATTTACAATTAACAATAGTGATCCCACTGTTACCAACTCAACAACTTTCTTGCTATATTGAGCAACATTTCAGACAAAAAAAATTGGTATCGGCCAAAATTGGAATTGGAAGGTTAACCTTTTTAAGAGATCTGTAATCGGTGATCGGCCAGAAACTACAATCGCTGCACCTCTAGTTATGATTTTCTCACTGCCAACTAGCTCTGTTCCTTCTTCCTATTTGTCCATTTATTTATAGGAAATCTATAAACTTAAGTTTTGAGTTCCTACCAAAAATTTCTGTTTCAATACAACAATAGTGGTGATAATTTGCCAAGCTGTGGAAAACAGGTGCAGTTAATTGAACTCTCTTTGGTTAATTGAACTCTCTTTGGTTAATTGAACTCTCTTTGGTTAATTGAACTCTCTTTGGTTAACTGAACTCTCTCCATGCAGACCTTTGCTTCCATAAAAACAAATTCTACTAAAAATATATACAAAAATGCTAAGTACACCTACAGAATATCTGCTTGTACACTTTTTCACGACTCAGAAACTAACCTAATTAGCAGATGAACAAAGGCTAACAGTAATGTTAGCAAACTATACACAAGAGCTCCCCTATTCCAGTTATCATTTTCACAGTTTTCACAAGCAGGAAACCACTATTCTTTTATGTGTACAGCTGAATTTCTATATTTGAGCTTTACATACTTCGCTAAGTGCCAAATTTTAGCTAGGCACGACAAATTGTATCAAAGTTCCTATTTTGTAAAGGCTAGAAGTTGGGTGAGGCGAGATGTAACAACTGCATTAGCATAATACTTCTAATGCTAAACACAAGAAAGCTGTAGCAACCGCATTAGCACAGTAATACTAACTCTATGGGGCAATTGAGCTGCAAGAACTGCATCGGAATAATACTGCTAATGCTACGAATAAACGAATTGTGACACCCGCATTACTGCTACCATAATACTGCTAAAGCTAATTAGCACCATCTCAGCTGAAATGGTTGACTTGTTAGCTGGCATAAATCAGCTAAATATTAGAAGGAGTCAGTGGGATGACATTTCAGACGTTTTCTTGACACTGCATGTCTTGCTACTTGCTCATCTAACTCCTTAGAGTAAATGTAAACTGCCAATTTTTGCTCATTAGTCAGAAGCAAATATGAGATACTGGCGAGACTGCCATGGAAACGGTGGACAAATGCTGATAATTGCCAATTAGGGTGCATCACGTAATGGGTTGAAAATTTAAGTGGTCAAGTCTGCTGTATGATATAACCAAGAAGTGTTAGACGAACTATGTGGACCATTTTTATGTTGTAGTCTTTGGTTACATTTTAAGAAAAAATAGCTTTAGTGTTGAGGAAAACCAAGGAGTCACTATTGTTTTCTTGTTTCCTGAGTTCAAACCCAAACCAAGGTCTAACTCTGATGTTAATTTGTCGAGGTGGACTCGAGGGAAATCCAGCTTCGAGTCGACTCGTAGAGAACCTTGAGTTTGTTGTAACCGACACACGCTCCCCGTCTGTAAAGTCACACACACACATTCAGCTCTATCCCTTTCTGTAGTTCAGAAATGGAAACGATTCACACTTCAACAGGATCTGTCATTAAATCCGCAGATTAGCGCCGTATTACATTCACCCAGGTGCGATTTCTCCTCTTTTCCAGCACAAACGTTAAGATCATTTCACAGAAGGATCGCAACAAAAGTGAATCTCTCCATACGAAAGAGGAGAGGGGGCAAAGACCGAAAAATATGTGAGAATCGGAAACAAAGACGAATAGGAAGCAGCGTCTTCCTGGGAAACCCCCTTACAGACTGAAGTGTGTTAATTAGGCTGGGTATAAATGAAAGGAGATAGATTAATTTGTGGGTGGTGAGAGGAAGATCTGAGTGAAATTGGCCTGAGAGAGAGCAAAAAAAAAAAAAAGAAGAGTTCAAAGAGAGTGATCATGAGGAGGCTGTTCTGCTCTCGGCTGTAGGATTTATTATATCAATTGCATAGTGCGGGAATATAGTATTTATGTCCTGTCCTTGTTAATTAAATATCCTTCTATGTCTGTGTTAGACGCTGCGCTGTCAGCTCCGCTCAATGTGACCATCAGGGAGCTGGAGGTCAACTCGGCTGTGGTGACGTGGGAGATCTTGGAGGGAGATCCCGTCATCGGATTCGCCATCACGCAACAGGTATGTGTGAGTTTGTTTTGTTTTTTTTTCTTCTTTTTTTTTAATGCCTTTAGGAGAGAGGGCCTAAAAATAATGCTCAAAACAAACATTACAACAACAGCTGGGTTGTAAATTCAAAAAACTATAAAGAAGTACACCAGATCTTTTTAGGAGTTTGATTAAAAAAAAAAGAAAAGCAGCACTGTGTTGTTTTTTTTCCCCAACTTTGACTATGTGGGCAAATTCTTTGGCATTTTATTAATTAATAGGACTTTAAAACATATGATATACATAAATTGTGCAAAACTTGATACATTTATGCAGCTATGCCATTATTACTGAGGATTTGTCCCCATTGAGTTTTTCTTTTGTTTACATGTATTTTAATGCTGCATACTTGATTGCACTCGGTTTACTTGGCATTACAACATTTTTGATGGAAATACATGGACGCTGATTGTTTTACTAACTGAGGGGGGAAAAAAGGATCTTTTTCCCACCTCTCGTTCATAAAGTTATATTGGCCCATTACAGAGAAACCTCTTGTGGTTTTGGATACCAAAGTTTCACCAACCATAAATGTTTTGAAGCTCTTATTTAAGCTAAAACAGTTCTTGCTTGCTAGCTAGAAGAAGAGCTAGCATGCCTGAGAGCTGACCAGCTAGCGTGAAAAGGTAGCCTAGCGGTGCCAAGCTTCTGTTCAAATAAGAGTTTCCATTAAAACCAGCTGGCGTTGTATTTAACTGGTATTAATTCTATCTGTTTTTTACATCATGTTCTACAAAATACATTTGTTTAAAAAACAGCAGTTTGTTAAAATTTAATTTTTGGCGCGTCAGCTAAATTTAGCTAACTTGATTTTGCACTGATGATCTAGATATTTGTAGATGACCCTGATTTAAGGGTCATGAGTACAAGCTCTGATGCTTCAAATATATGCCATATGTCTACAACATTATGTAGCTATGTGCAAATTATTATAGTATTTAAGCTAATAATCACTATTTAAGCAATAAGGTTAATTATGCTGGCCACAGTAGTGTTACCATTTGCATTTCTGGCTATAAACAATAGAAGATATATTTTCAGATTGAACTTAAATCTTAAATTATCTGAAGAATCTTCAGGCAACTCATCTTGTTTTTGTTTTTGCCTGTGGACCAAAGCAATTCCTCTTTTTCATTAATTATTCAAACTGGAGCAGAAAATTGCAGCTTTCAGAAACCTAGTTTCTGTTGCCACGCCGCAGCGCTTTGGAGATCCATGTTAGATGAACATTTTGTCCTCGTGAAGTTTTAATGGCTTAAGAAATTTCCTTTTATAATTGCCTGGTAAATAAAAGTGCCCCAGAGGAGCCGTGGTCTTTAATCCAGCAGGAGCCAATTGACCTGAGCAAGCAGCTGTAGCGGGGTAATAATGGCCTTTTCTACGAGAGTGTACATGGCCTGGAAAGCAATTTCTGTCTTTAAGCTTTACTGCATTGTTAAAATAAACCCTGAGAGACTTTACTTAAGCTTTTTCCCCAACTATTCCCCTGGACAGAAGTGTACACATTAGCATAAATTAACCATAGAAAACTGAAGTTCCTCACAGAAATTTCCAGTGGTTAAAACTACAAATTTAGTTGTAAAAATGGTAAACAAAAGTGGATTGTAAGCTTGTTCTTTTTTATTGTTTTTTGTTTTCCCTTCTTGTCCGCCGCAGAAGAAGGATGTGCGGATGTTGAGGTTCATCCAGGAAGTGAACACCACCACCCGCTCCTGCGCGCTGTGGGACCTGGACGAGGATACCGAATACATCGTCCACGTCCAGAGCATCAGCATGGGAGGCAGCAGCCCCCCCAGTCAGCCCGTTCTCTTCAGAACGCCAAAAGAGTCGGAGAAAATGGCGTCCAAGAGTCCCGGTGAGATTCCGATTCCCGGCAGGGTTTGCTTAGATTTAAACACCCCGAGTTGGGTTTCTCTTGGGGTTTTGTGTGACATACCGGCACAATGTGAGGCATAATTGTAAAATGTACAAAAAATGCCATTTGTTTTACTCTGATACTCCTAAATAAAGTCACCCTGTTTGTAAAAATGCTCTATGAAAAAAAAGAAAACAACTTAAAAGAAATTTGAGTTAATTTGTAACAAGTAATCAAATTAAGTTTATCCAAGAAATATATAAAATATATTAAGTTGTCATGTTAAACAAATGTAAATAAATAAAGTTTGACAAACTTAATTGGATAACTTAACTTTTTTAAGTTGAGCTCCATTTTCTTTTTTTAGTGTGTCACTTCTGTTGATACGAGACTTATTAGTTGTGCACTCCACTAATTTGGCTTTCATTGGAAAGTGGCAAGAAGAAACACTCATATGTAGTAAATATTGAAAAAGAGCACTTTCTGGTCTCAATGTAAAAGGGTAGGAAAAAAACTTCACCAACAACAGTGATGGCAACATCATGTTGTGGGGAAGAAAACCTGCTGGGATACTGATTGGGATGGAGTTTCAACATCCAGCAATTAAATAACCCTAAACATGCAGCCGACAATTGAATTGCAATTGAATGTTTTAGATCAATTAATATTCATGTGCAGGAACGGCCCAGTCAAAGTAAGGAAGCGAATCAAATTGAGAATCTGCAGCAAGACTTGAAAACTGACCGTCGTAGACACTCCCTGTTGAATCTGACTGAGGTTGAGCTGTTTTGAAAAGATTTACCGGGTGACAAAAAAAACAGTAGAGACACATGCACACGCCACACTTTTCAGATTTTTATAGCCTTTCCCTTCCGCTACGTTTTTATGCCTTTTACTTTGTGTTGATGCGTCACATAAAAACCCCCCAAAAAAAGCACCGGATTTTGTGGTCGTAACGAGACAATATGTGGCGATAAAGTTCTCTGGCAACCAGACGCCGCACCTGTCTCTGCTAGCATACCGTGAGCCGTGTTACCGAAGCCTCCAAATGCTAATCTATATGTAAATACATTTGTTGTGTATTCATCTCACTTTTCCCATTGAGGACGTCGTCGTGTAGCTTATATTGGAACAGGATATGCTACAAACACAAAATGTGACAGGGGAATTGAAATTCGGCGCATATGAGAGCCCGCAAAAAAAAAACAATGCAAGCATGAGAGCATATAGGCACGGAGGCAATCATGCATCAGCGCAGATGGAGTAAACAAACAAACGGTCTCCCCGTTTCTGCCTCTGCTGACACACACACACACACGGCAAAAGCTGCTCATGTTCTTACATACAAGTATATTTATTTATTTTTTTTATTATTACTATGCTTTTTCCCCCCCTCTCAGACTATATATGTCACGCTATTTTCTGTTTCTGCGTCTCCCGGACGAACAAAAAGGTAATAAAAACACAAATCTCAGGCTTGAACTCCTCGCGCCTTCCGTCTTCTCTCTCACGAGTACGCAGAGAGGACAGTGGCTCTTATCTGGAGCAACCCGCGGCACTCCCAGTTTTATCACGTCCGACCCAGTTCCGCTGCCAAAAGCGGCCGCTTCAGAGGGACCCTGCATAATACTAAAATGCTCATCACCGGCGAGGCGATAAGAGGAGTCTGTTCCCTGGAAGCCCCCGCACTGACTGAGCTTGCCTGGGTCCTGTTTAAGACACATGGTTGGAACTGATACTGTATTATGTATCAAAAGAAAACAATATCCATCTTTTGTAATGTTGCTTTCCTTCTCTGTCGTATTGAGGTTATGAAACACCGAGCCCCTATAGAGTTTGAAATTTCTGTTCATTCCTTCTTGTAAAGTAGCCAGAGCTTGGTCAGATTGGATTTAAAGCATCTGTGAAAATACATTTTCAAGTCTTGCCACAGATTCTCGGTTGGATTCAGGTTTAAGTTTTTCCGTTGTAAGAGTGGGTGTAGTCATTGTCTTGGTGGAAGGTAGACCAAATCGTGATGTGGCCACTGTAGCTGTGTTTCCATCAACGTTTTTTATGCACATTTTGTAGTACCGCTTTTAGAAAGGTTGACGTAAAAGGCAAAATTCGAAATAGCTTCCTGGATGTTGTAAAAACATTTTGTGCTCACTGGAGGTGGTTTTTAGCCTGGCCATTCTGCTTGATTTTCATCTCCCTTCAGTGGCAATCTCTGATTTCTCCCATTGAGCTGAATTTCTCTGGTAGGATTTCAACCTAATAAATTAGCGAACAGAAGACGTTATGAACGACAGTGTCGATGTAGATTGTCTATGGTGTTTTAGAATCGTAGTCCGCCTGTAGTTTTAGCGATGGCAGCAGAGGAAGTGGACCAAGCCGTTCAGTCCGTGTTGGCCACGCCTCCAAATATTGAATTAACATCAACAGCCGCCTTGTTCAGATTGGCTCTTCTCTCTACGCAGTGGAGGATGTTTGTTTACAGCGGTAAGCTTCATACCATCATGACCAAACGTTTGGCATTAGGTAAAAACACTTCAACAGAGTCCATGACTCCAGCAAGCAATCTTTTCTCAATTTCAGAGAGTTCAAACCTTCTGGACGAAGTAAAGGATAGAACAAGCATCTGTTTTTATCAGACTATGTGTTATTTTGCTTTTCCAAAAATAGTTAATCCTCTAAAGGGGATATGAAAACACATTTGCTGAATAAGTTTTGACGTAGTGAATTTGCTTTCATCCACTGGTGGATCTGTTCCTTACCAAAGGCAGAATACTCTAAAAAAATTTCAAAGTCCAAACTGCTAGCTTTCAGAGAAGCTACTTTTTCTCTCTACTTTTTCTAATTTGCAACCTCTGCTTCCTGTGTGTTACGGTCATATGTAACAGGAACATCTGACGAAGTTACGCTTTCATGGTTGATTCGCCTCTTTTGTCCACTTTTCTACAAAGACCTGATTTAAAAAGCTCACAAATAACAGTTGCTCAAGCCTGAGCAGTGGATTGTTTCTTTCCATTCTTTCGGCAAAAGTTTGCACAGACATCTTCATTGTCACTAATGGTGGTTGAAACTAACGTACAGCTGCTAACATATCCTTGCTTGCTAGTTAGCTTTTCTGTACCTATCATGGCCAACTTAAAATTTATCGCTAGCTGGCTGGACGATGTCTGTTTTTGGCTCACTTCTGTTGCCAACTTATACGAGGTCAGATGCATCTTGTGAGGGAAAAAAAAAACTTTTAAGTTTGGCTCTATGGTTTCTCTCTATATATAGTTTTTTTACCTTAAATTTTACTCCCTGTGTCATTAAAAAGCTCTTTAAAACTCTTAAATTTGACTCCCTGAAACCTGCAGATGCCCCGAATTAATCAAATGAAATCTTAAGACACCTTGAAGTTTTTGGTCATACGGCAACATTTTAAGGGGTGTGAATACTTTCGCAAGCCACCGAACATCTGGTCACGTGACCCATATTTAGAGGCGTAATTTGTCTCGACTGTTGCCGAGCTCTGACTTTGATGGATGAATCCAGTCGGTGTTGGTGGAAGCATTCATTAGCTGTCCTGATTAAATCTCCCGGCCATTACTGCTCTCCTCCCCCTCTAAGCGGGTATTAATCAGCCTGACACCACTTTGCATTTGTAGCCGCGGTGTGGACCGGCACGCCGCTCGTCGCTGGGTTTCTGTCAGACGGTTTGCTTATCTTTCTAAGCCGTCTATTGCTAGGATGAAGAAAATACTGCAGGTATTCCCGGTGTATCGAGCTAAATCGTTGGAGGTTTCGTGGTAGTCTTTCCCAGCAGTCACATTTTACAAGCCTCCATACTGTTGGACCTATTGAAACTTTAATTAGTGTCCGTCTTCTTCTTGTAGGTTCTGCTTCTTTTTTTGTTTGCATGTGATGTTTAAATATGGCCAAACAATTCTGGATATGAGATGGTTTGTTTTCCAGTGTTTTGACAGGGTTATGCTACTGAAAACAAACCAAACTGACAAATTAAGAGCTTGTCAACAAAGAAGGTGACCATATTTAATGTAATCATGCCAAGCCCTCACAGACAGGAGTATGTAATTATTTCACATTCAGATTACTAAAGTACATAAACCTTCCACTCCTTCTGTCAGGCCTCGGGCTGCAGTTAAAGCTTAGAGGATCGCTATGGTAACAGTGATCTTGACAGCCAGGCAGAGCAGAGATGTATGAAGGACAAAATCCTAAACTCACCCAGACAAAGGTGGTGTGTCACAAAGACCTTCATGGAACGGCTTCTCTCCCCTAACGGCGACCGCGACTCACACTGGACCTGGAATGAAAACAAACATTTAGCTTTTAGAGCAGTGGGGTTCACTTGCTTACACAGCAACAGTCATGTGGCATGAAGAAACCACATAGGTTCAGTTCAGTTCATTATCAGTAATGTCAAGTTGTCATGTTTTTGGCATTTTGAAATACTTGACCTCCAAAGATTTTTACCCCAAATAGTCAGAATTTGTGCTGGTTAATCCGGTTTCAATGACATTTCATGGGACAAGTTATTGCAATATTCATGATATTGAATATTGATACTGTTGACCTCCGGTGTTTGCGGAGGTTGGACACGGCAAGAAACCAATAGCTAAAATCCACAAATACTTCAGACCCCCTCTAAAAACGCTTACAGCTACTTATTTTACTAGTTCAAACAATAAATATGCAGAAGCTAACATCCACAGTTTTCCTTAACTCCACTCTTGCGGCTCAATCAGTACTGATACCAATGGTTGCTTTGCGACATCCAATAGTAGCAAGTAGCAAGCTGTATTTACTTTCACACGTATATTATGCTACACAAAAAATAATTTGGAGTTAGAATAATTTTAGTTAGACAAGGCGGCGGCCCACTGTATTTGGAATTTAAAAGAAGTCTGTTTGAGCTAGCACTCTCTAGTTGGAGCTAGCTTAAGTTTAATTAGCACAGAAAAAGAAGTGCTCTCTACCATCAAATCATTTGCGTGGCAGTATTTTATCTTCCTAGTTGGTAAAATAAATAGCTACATTGTGACAAATAAAATAAATGACAATTTGTAAACACTAGAGGGAATATTGCTGTAAAATTGCAGCTAGCTAGCAGCAGTTGGATTCCTGTCCGAAGCTCACTATTTGTACATTGACATTTTTGAAACGTGAGCAACTTTATTTTGCTGATTACAAATTGTTAAATATTAAACCTGCCTTCCATTTGAGAAAACGCACCAAATGTAAATAAATGACATAGAGTATGAATAAAAACACATGATCAGTTAAATGCTTATTTAACTGATCACCTTTACGGCTGTGAAACAACTAAAATAACCAGGAAAATATACTTATGTGGGCTTTATGCAGCCAAACTTCAAACCTGGGTTGTATTTTTCGGCAGTGAATACAGACCTTTTAATATATTTGCTTTATTTGTAAAGTAAAGAAAAGAATTTAGTTTTCCTGAAAAAGTAAATAGTAAGGATTCCGTCTTCACTGAAAGCAGAATTTTTTTCGCCACACGTAATTTAAGTTTACCAAAGTTAATTTATTAACTTATCAAGTTAAACAAACGGAAATAAATGAAGTTAGATGAACTTCATTCAATTGCTTCTGACCAGATAAAATTTTTTTAAGTTGGATCTTAATTCTCTATTTTCAGTATTGTTTTGTTCTTGCGAGCTCTGAGCATTATGACAACTCTACTATTTAATTCATGCAGCTAAATATAGCATATACGTTGTCTCTTACATGAAAGAATATTGACTTTCCAGCTGACCTTTAACACCAATTTCCTTCACCCAGTCTGTGGTTTCCCCATCCCACCTTCTTCTTTCCCCTTCTTCCAATTTTTGCTCCTATAGTTTTTCCAGCCTGTCCAATTTTCTGCCTGCACCAGATACAGGATACTGTTCCGTTGATTCAAATGTGCGCTAATTTCCACTATTATACAGCAACTTTGCCACTAACAAAGTTAAAACCAAAAACTGCCAGCGTAGAAGGAAGTGAAAGGTGGTGAAATGTGTTGTGTTTGCTTTACACATCTAGCACGCAGAGGCAGGATGGCTCTGATGGCAGCGGAGAGCGAGAGGCTGTAATTCAGAGTGTGTTCCAACCTTTACAGCTGTGATTGGTTTTATGCTGCAGCGGCCAGAGTGCTGTCAGCGAGGGAAAGCCCGGTGACTGATTGGGTGGGGGTCTAGGCTCCTTTTGTCCCTGCAGACGGCTGCTCTCACTTAGCTTTAATTACACAGAGCAGGGTGAAGAATTCACACTAGCCTGCCTCTCTTTCCTCACGTCACCCGTCTTTGATTCTTTTATCTTTCCTCGCAGAGTTTACGAGTGATGGGAATATTTTTATTTATTTTTTTCCATTCTCTGCCCCTACCACTGATGAATTACAGTGTCTTCCACTTTGCCTTTGTTGACTCTGTGTGTGTGTGTTCTCTCTGCAGACGAGGTGACGATGGAGGAGGTTGGTCAGGCTGCCCAGCTGAGGGCCGGAGAGCTCATCATCATTGTTGTGGTGCTCGTGATGTGGGCAGGTAATGTTCTTCTGCGTTATTGGTCATTTATCATCAGGCACCTTTCAGGACGGCAGTACCTGCAGAGTAAATAAGCTCCCTGATGGAGTTTCTACTTGGGAACAAACATTCAGCTTCAGGTGCCATATTTTAGTGAGGAGTATCTTCCCGCAAGGCTTTTAGGGCAAAGTGGGGAGACTCTGGGTTATTTTAGACAATATTCAAGTTTCCTAAAGGTCGTTAGAACTTTTTGGATTTGTATTTATGATCCACAAAGTTCAGTTAATTGGATCTCTTGCTACCTACCTAGTACCTAAAAATTATGATCTATCAGTATAAATCTATTATCTACGACGGTGTGTTAGGGCATTTATTGATAGAAATGTTTTACTTAAAAAAACACGGAAATATGTAAGTTTGAAAAGTTGGAAATTGGCTAGAAAAAGTAAGAAATGTTGAGATTGATCTCAGAAGTTTTCTAGAAAAAACAAGGAAATGTTTGAGGTTAGGAAGTCTAAAATTTATTAAAAAAAAAAAAAATCAAGATTGATCTCAGAAATTTTCCAGAAAACATAAAGGAAATTTCTGCCTTTCAAAGTTAAAATTGTTTTGAAGTTTGTACATCCTTTTGAGTCTTACACAGCTCTTTTATGATTCTAGTTCTTAATCTGATTTGCTAAATATTATCTCTGGATTTGTAAATGATCAAAACATTCTTTTTATTTTTTCCACTTTGAGATAGGTGGCCAAGTGTTATTTAAAAAAATACCCGAGAAACAGATTAAAACTGTAGTAATTATTTAAATTAGCCAGATAATTACAGTTAATCTTTAGAGAATATCATTTACTCTTCACAACAAACATAAAAAGGAAAAGCTCATAAAAGTGCGCATCGTATCAAATGTATGGATCTTTATGACGGGGCAGATAGACTAAAGTAAAGTTTTAGAGGATAGAAATAAATTCTGCTGGACAAATGAATATAATATAGATTTCCTTTTCGGTTATAAAAGGAACTTTAGCTTTGGCATTAAAAAACAATCTCTCCTGTAACAGTGCCGTCTTCAGCTCCTAAGTTTTCATGTATTGATCCTTATTACAGTTGTACGATATGAAAAACTAATATCCACAACCTCCTAATGAGATTAGATAATACAGCTTGCAGCTTATTTTCCTCTATTTCCTCTCTCTGTTTCTTCATTTTGCATTTCTTCACTCTGAAGTCTCATTAAGCAATCTGCATCTTCAGCTGGAGGTTTAGATTCTCTACTAGCTCTTGTGGTTTACGCCTTTTCTTTAACAACAAGGGAAACACAATCCTGGTCGCTTTTCTTCGCCACTTCAAACGGCCGCCTAACCCTGTATCCTGTACTCAAGAGATCCGGCACAGACTGCATCTACTAGCGGCCCCTCTTTTCTGTTTTTTTTTTTTGTAAGAGCAAGAGAGCTGATGATGTAACACTTTGGTACTAAATTTTAAGAAAAGTCCACCATATTGGTTCTGGTGGTTTGTTTATCTATTGTAATTAACAACCAGGTAAAAACCAAACAAGGAAGCTGAGAGCCAAACTGCTCCTCCTCCTCAAAAATAAAAAGATATGACTGCTTTGTTTTTTTCTTGATTTTTTTTTTATGTTTAATTATTTGTTTAGCAACTGTCATAGAAACAAACAAGGCATTTTTTGTTTTTAATTTACTGAAAAAAAATCCCCAACTTTTTATTGCTCAAAGATTTTAAGTTAAAAGTTCTGGGGTCAAAAATTCTGGAAGTTAGATTTTCTTAACTAAATCAACACACACCCACACGGCTATCTATGTGGGGACTTTTCATTGACTTCCATTCATTTCTACAGCCTAAACCTTATCCTTATACCAACCCTAACCCCTACATTCCTAACCCTAACCAAAACTCAATTCACACCTTAGTCCTAAATCTGACCCCTGACCCAAAAACAGCATTTCCCCTTGTGGGGACCAGGCTTCTGACCTACAAGGAGCAGTGAGTCCCCATAACATAGTGTCAGGAAAATGGTCCCCACAAAGTATTACAAACAAACAAACGCACACACACACCCACGCACACGTGCATACACACACACAGCTAGCTGTCCATGCTTTCTGTTAAGGATTGTAGAAGTGTTTTTAAGACCCTTAAATATTGCTTTGAAGGATTTACTTCCACTTTCCACTTTACCAAATGTAAACGTTTGTTTACATGTGGTTGTAAACAAACATGGATTATTCCAAATCCATTATAATTATAATTATAATAAAAAGCTAGCCAAAAGAAATAAGACAAAACAAACATACAAGTAACTTTAAAGAAAGGTGTAGGAGCTTGTTTTAAGTCAACAATTACTTAATACTGATGAAAATGTACTAGTCAGAAGTAAAATAATCTGCTTGTGGATTTAGTCCTTTTGAAAAAAAAATCTACATTCAGTAATTATTGACTTCAAATAAGCTTTTATATTTCGCTGAAAAGTTACTTGTAAGTTAGGTTTGTCTTATTTCAGGTGAGCTAAGATATTTGCACCAGAAACTTGACCAAAAATACTTGGTAGGATTTTGTATTTGTGCAAATTAAAAGACTTCTAAAGGCTTAGCGCCTCTCTTTCCACAAGTAATAACTCACTCCACAGAAAACTACTCTTCTTCCTGTTGTGGAAATATTCATATTTGAGTGGCAAGATGTACATTTACTAGAGTTTTTTTTTGCCATACGATAAGTCTTACTCTCTTTCTCCACTAAGTGTAACAAGCCATATATGGTCTCTGTACATTCCGAGGAAGGGTTGGTATGGGCCCAATTACTGGTAGCAGGGACTGAGATGACAAGGGAAAAACTAAGGAAGATTCAAAGAGAGTAAAAGAAAAAGTAGTGGAGAAAAACCTGAGCAGCACACGATGGTAGAAAAAAAAAAACTAACTTAAAGCCAAGGAGGCGAATTGTGTTTTTCAGCTCTTAATTGGGCCTGTGGGGCATGCTGGGGGATATCACAGGGAGATATTCCATCTTGCCCCTTGGTACCGCAATGATTAGATCTGCCGAGGCTGACATAAGCAGAAATACCAAGCCATGTTTGGGCTCGGATTCATCCCATCGCACACTCCTCCACCATCATGAATTATTCCCTTTCTCGTTTCTGCAAGCTTGTTTTCTATCTGCTCCCCGCATCGACAGCTCCTGTGTCATCTCTCGGCGTCCAGATTCACATCCACCCTTCGACTCCATCTGCTCACGTCGCTGCTGTCTGTGTCTCCATCTCAATTCATTCAGATCGGCTCTATTGACATGTCGGGAGCACATACCTGCCACGTCGCTCTGTCTGTGCCAGAGAATTAACAGGACAATGATTCCAAATGCACATAGAAAGTGGTTTGGGATTGGATAAGACTGGCTAAATTTAGCCTTTTGACCAACCTCCTTCAATTTGAATTAGATTTACCATTTTTTCATTAGAAGAGTGGTCAATATCCAGACAGAATTACTTTTGGACCTTGTTAATGACGATAAAAGCATGAGGTTTTTTTTTTAATCCTGCTAAGAGACATATATCTCTGCAAGTATCTATAATTTAAACCTTGTTTGGGTAGGAGAACATCCACAAATTCAAACTTGCAGCACGCAGTTCTTGTTTTTGATTGTTATCTGTTGGGTGTTCATCCCACCCCACAAAAAGAACAGTTCAAATCGATCCTGAAAGGCTGAAAATGAATGCAAACACCTGACTGTAATCGGATATGTTGAGCTGTAATCCAAGCATTTCAGTTTAAAGCTTCATTCATTACAGCTAGAAACTAGGGATAAGACCCAAAATCTGGCTGTAGTGAAGGACCTGAACCTTCAGAGTCACATAAAGACAGTAACAAAGTCAGCCTTCTATCACCTGAAGAACATTTCTAGGATTAAAGGACTAACGTTGATTTTGATGATGGCAATGTTTATTGCTTATTTCACAATTGGTGACCGTATGATGCTCTTAGGATGATTGAACTGCCTTGTTGCTGAAATGTGTTATACTAGAATTTAAGCTTGAACGAAAGGTGGTGCACTTGTTAAGAAGCGATAAGTTTTCCTTTAATGTTTTGAACTCTAGAGTGTGTAAATGAACCTTTATGTGTGTGAAATGTTTGTTACCTTGTGGCTGTGTCCTTGTAGCTGCCATCTTGGGACCCTGCTAAGGAGGAGGTCCGCCTCAAATGCAGCTCTTTTGTAGCAGGAGCAGTGATAAGAGCTGGGGTTTGATTGGCTGGGGTAAATTAAGAAGGCGGGGATAACCAGTATATGAATGGACTGCTGGATGTAGCAAGAACACATCCAGCAGTCTTGCTACATCCAAGTAGTGTTCTTGGATGTAGCAAGAACACTACTGGATGGCTGCCATTTTGATGGGATGGCTGCCATTTTTAACTTTGCAGTGTTGCTGGAGGCTTAATAAATCAGCTTTATTAGCTTTACAGTCAAGTTTGCTGACTTTTTCTTTCCATACCACACCTCTCAGCGTAACGGTGGTGTCAGAAGTGGGATTTGAATCTTCTTTCTAAGTATCTTAGCCAGTTTAGAGCCGAGACTCACAAATGGTCCTAGCGAATCTTGTAAGACTGTTTTAAAACGTTTGAATGGCCATGTTTTAGGTTGGTAGCTATTTACATTGACTATCATATTAGTTTAGACTATACACCAATGAGCTTCACATATAAAACATCTAATATTGATCCATCATAACCTCTTAAGAGAAACCAAAGAAAAAGTCTTGAACTATCCCTTCAATGCCCACACACTCCAAGATGACACAAACTTTGTTAGTTTTCTGTATTCCTCCTCACAATCATCATAAAGAGAGATTTTATTTCTAGACATAAACAATCAGTTACTTAAAAATCTCTATCCTGTTGTCCCTCAGGGGTTATCGCCTTGTTTTGTCGCCAGTATGACATCATCAAAGACAACGAGCCCAACAACAACAAGGACAAAGCCAAGAACTCTTCAGAGTGCAGTACACCTGAGCACCCACAAGGGGGGTTACTGCGCAGCAACGTCTAGGACCAACCTTCTGTCGCCTTCTGCAATAACCAACCTAAGACCTCAGGACGGGTGAGGAATTCGCACTATGTGCCAACCTTTCAAAAAACTTTTGTGTCATATTGTAACAAACAGTTGGCTTTGCTTTTATGTTTATTTTTATCTGTTGTAATTGATCAAACTAACTGGGAGGTACAGTTTTGGACAAACTGACAATTTGCCAACCCCTTTCCTTTAAAAGTTGAGGCTAAATGCTTATAAAAGCTACATGTCAAATTTTAGGACTCCTCAACATTATCGTCCACATATATCGTTATAATTAAGGGTACATTATTTGTCTCCCGTTTGGCAGTATCTTGGATATTTAAAAAAATGAATAAATAATCAATAATTATTGATACCGACTGATATGACATGGTTATCGTGATAAGTTTTTCAGCCATATCGCCCATGCCTTAGCTGTAACATTCATTTTGGTTAACCATTTAAAATAGGGCTGCGCAATATATCACGTTATATCCTCATAGCAATATGTACCAATATTATTACCATGGCAAGATTTTGTAATATTGTATTTGAGCTGCTGTTGTGCAATGTGATCACTGCAAACAAAGTTGAATTTCTCCAGTAAAACAAATCTCAAGTGTGGGAGAAACTGTAGCTAAGTCTTAACAAACGAGGAAATTTTTTTAATTGATTGAAGCACTTAACTATTTCCTATGGGTTTTTTTTTTTGTTTGTTTCTTTAGAATAACTGAACTGCGCTAAAGTTTATAACTGTGTTTCTTCCAGACCCTGAGACCAACAGAAAGCCATTCTCAGAAAAAAAAAAAAAAAAAAGAAAAAAACATTGACAAATAGATCAAACCAATAAAGGAATCTTCTTGACACAATGGAGCGAGCGCTGCAAACGTGCAAAATCAAAGGCTACAAGCAGCCGAACCGGAAACTGCGGACTGTTGCCTCCCTCCTGCCGATACACGGCGGACTCTTGACCGGAGCTGCCCGATTCATACGGTTTTGTTACTCTTCGTCGGTGGCATGGAATCCTCCCTGACCCTTCCACCCTGGGACTGTTGATTGTCGAACGTGAATGTCAAACTCAATATGTGGACACCAGCTCCACATGTTGGCGTCCACAACATGTGGAGCTGGAGATTGGCTGGTCCAGGTATCAGCTAGCGCACAACTATGACTAGCGTTCATGTTTTCTGTCGGTCCATCTGTTTTGGTTCCTTTCTGTCTTTGTTCCTGCTCATCTCTCTCCTTGTCTCTCTGTGTTGGTGTGGCTCTAATAAGCACATTGCCGTTTGGTGCTCCTCTTACTGTGATTGCTTCTTGAACCCCTCTACAGTCCCAACGCTGATTGCAGTCTGAGTTTTCTCCCTGGGTCGTGAGTATTGCATGACGAGTGTCTTCTCCAGCTTTTCTCTCTCTCGTTACCGTCAGGTTAAATGATCCATCCGTTCCTTCGCCTCACTAAACGGAACTTTAAACTCTCCCATCAGCCCAGCAGATCACATCTGACAGGCTTATTACCCCCCACCTATATTTTGCCGGCGAGGTGATGACTGAGTACGGCTATGATTCACGGAGAGTTCAAGGATTGACAAGGAGTGCGTCACCCGCTTCTGACTTATTGTCACTTTGGGCTGTAAAACTACTGAGCCCCGCATGGCGTGCCAACTTTTACAAAGACGCCACAACGGGTTTGGGTATCATTGTTCGTCACTGCATATTCAGCACCATATGCTGTTTGTGGTCCGCAGCAGGACGAGCAGGGAATGTGGATGGGGCATTATCTTCTAATGCGATGTAGAATTTGGCCGCGTTTCCCCGTGCGGTTTGGCCGAAGACCAACGGGGATGCCAGGAAGTGAAGGCCATAAGAGGACACACTCAGTCCTGCGCTGGACCCAGATCGGTCACTGAATGCGAGGCTCTCCAAGCTCCTGGTACACTCTCAGTAGGAGAACACAACATGAAACAGGACAAAAGTCTGACATTCAGGAACTTCATCCTTAAAACTGGGGTATGTAACTTTATATTAAGAAAGTTACATATTTATTAAAACTGTCACTATGTCCTTATAAATGTCCTTACACATATAATATAATAATCAGTGAAACGATCAATCTACTATAGCCAACCCCCCAAAAAATTCTGGTCTCAGTTAAAAACAACCAATCAGAGCCAGAAGGAAGGTCTTAGCGCTGTCAATCAATCTCGTGTACGTTCTGCTAAACGTGAAGAAACAACTTACCATTACAAAAAAAACATTTATCCACCATCATCGCCATGGTAACTAGCCTTGGCATCCATGGCAGCCTTCATTATGTTGAACCAGCTGTAGCGTAGCAGGAAGAAAGGGGGAGAGTGATTGACAGCGCTAAGACCCTCCTCTTGGCTCTGATTGGTTGTTTTTGACAGAGCTGTGTATATATTCAAAGGATAGAAAGTCTGCCTCACACCATACTGTCACAAAATAGTGAGAGCTTTAACAAACATGAGAAAAAAAAATATTTCTGATGAAAATTAGACAGACAACTAGATTAAACTTTCTTTATGGTACAATATACAATGTCAGCCACTTATTGGCCTTAAAATGCCTTCATTTATTGTTGCAGTAGCATAATCTGACATAGAAAAATCTAGAATTCTGGTGAAGTGTTTCTATATAAAATTGAGCAAGCTGAAATACTAAAAAATCCTTTTATTTAAAACAGAAAGTATGTCTTCCATTTCAAACATGTCTTCCCCCCCCCAAGGTTCCCACAGCATTACAGGTCCTTCACCGTACTTATGGCACGATTGTTTTTCCTTTAAACTTTGATCGACTTAAATACATTAAATACAGATTCCAATTATGCAATGGTTATATTTATTGTATAGATAATTGTTAGGGGAAGCAATGAATGTGCCAGCAAATATTTTGTGATAAAAATGTTCATTTTTGACATGAGATTCTTTTTCTCCAAATGAATTTCACTAATGTAGAGAAATTAAAGTTAGGATTTTTCTACATGTTTCAGCATAACATGAAAGGGGGATTTTTATGGTATTTTGCTCATTTGTTCCAGGAGTGTCAAAATAGGTTGTTGTCCCTGAATGTCTGTGTCGCAAATGGTTATTTATCATGCTGAAAACACATGAGAAGCAAGTCACAATGCCACTTTTGTGATATAAAAAAATAAATAAATAACTAGAGATGAAACCAGTCGACATTTCTAATCAAATATTTACTGCTGCCTGTTCCACCATGTCCCAGACCTCCATTGTTAGCAGACTGTTATGAAGTTACAAAAATCATGTAACAACAAATGTGGCCACTCTTATTTATTCTCCAATCTCTCTGCTGTAGTGCATGAAATGTGTATCGTTGCGCCGCTGAAAATAGTTCCCCGGAGTAATGCGCTATAATAAATCCATGTCGGATCAACATTTGTTGCCCGGCTGCCTTTGTCAGACCGGCGTAGTTGACGGCCATTTGCGTACTTCTTGTTTAGGAAAAGTGAAACGTAGCACCCTGTGGCTGTATTGACACCCCAGTTAAAGATGTGTAAAAAAAAAAATTGATCTGCTCAGACAGGATGTAGCATGCTGTTGTTGCAGCATCAAAAGCAAACAGCAACGCTAATCAACTGACAGGCTGAAATTGATTTAAAGTGAAAGGTAAAAAGCCACACTTTTTCTGCTTTTATTTTACATTTAGTCACCCTTAAAATCCAATCAATAGCAGGGAGCTACTAAATAAAATAGCATTCCTATCACTTCGTTTTTATAATACAAATTTTATGACATTACAACCACAAACTTCAGATTTTTGGGGATGACGAGACAAAATGTAAGAAGAAGACTTTCATATTTTTTTTTAGAAGCAAAAGCAAATCTTAACGGGGGAGATTGCATTTGCTCTTAGCCTCATTTAAGCTAATACCTTGAAATAAAGTCTAGTGAAAGCAGCTGTTTTCAGAAATGGCATGATTAGTCATTCTTACTCCAGAGCGGTCACAACTCGTGTCACACCGTTTGTGCCTGGGTGAGCTACCGGCACACCAAGAGATTACAAAAAATTTCACCCTTTTCAACCTTGCAGGAAGAGTTTTAGGACAGCCTCTTGTTGTTCCAAATTAGCCGTACTCCACTGCACAAAGCAACGTCCATAAAAACAGGCATGAGAGAATTTTGTGTGAAGGAAGTCGACCGGCCTTCATGTTGCTCTGGCCTCAGCCCAAAGGAACGCCTTTTGGGATGAATTCAAGCTGAGGTCGTGAGCCAGGCCCAGTCAGCGTGTGACCCCCACAAATGTGATTATGGCCTCGCAGACGGCCTTTGCAGAAGAATCAAAGCAATTTTAAACATCAGAATTATTTTCTCCTGAAGAGAGAAGTATAACTGTTCTGAATATTTCACTTTCACGTCAGTGTGACTTGTTTAAATTGGTAATCCATGAGTTTCTGTTTCTGGGGCGTAAACAGATAATCGTTTCTCTAACATAGTCTTCGAAATAGAAAAGACAAGAAAATATACCATTAAGGCAGACAACCACAGTCTGAGCAACAGTATTATTTTTAATTAATTTATCTTCCCACCATAGACAGTATCTGTGCTTGTTTTGCACAAATTGGAATTGCGAAAATAAATTTGCTTAATGGAAACATGGCAATTTAGAAAAAAAAAAAGTAATGTTTTTGCTCTAGGATGAGGTGGTTTTTCGGCCGTATCGAAATGATGCATTTTTCAGGACCACAATGGAAACGCTTTTTGTTTGTATCACACCAGTCACATGATCAACAACTACTGGCGGAAGAGACAAAGAAGATGACAGAAGGTGGTAGGAGGATGATGGCGCAGCATCTTTTTGAATTACTTATCGCGTTTTGTTACTTAATGGAAACACTGCAACAGCGAAATTGTGTTTTTTCTCCATTGCCAGAATGTTGACGATGTTTAGTGCACATTTAAAATGGAAATGCAGCCAGTCAGAGTGACGGTAAAAGGAGTAAAAAATTCCAAAGCCAACTGTCGGAGAACTGCAGTGATTAAAGCAATAAAAAAATAAGCTGCGTCCTTATTATGGTTGGCAAAAAAATTTGGTGGCAAGAGAGGACTCTGTTTTTGACAAGATGTAAAAATAGTTCAACTCTCTGAAGTGAAAATAAGAATATTATCAAAAAAAGACCTACTAAATATTTGAAACCCTTGCAAGTTCTAGACAAAGTTTGACCTTCACACTGAATTGGTTGGAACTCCATCAACGCATTCACAGAAATGAGCGAAGGACTTCCTTGGAATTCCTCAGCTAAAGATAAGGCTTCGTTATCTTCTCCTTCGCTTCCTGTTCAGTTAAGCTGCTCTGTCCGCACAATCCCAACCCCAACTTCACTCTGAAAGGCAGTCAGAAAAACACCTCCAGACTGAAGTCAGCGGAGGTTCTCTCTATTAGAGATAATGAGCTCATGGCTCAGTGGTCTGCTGGTTGAGATGTCCTCTAATCATCAGTCCAGATTTATTCATTCACACACATTCAGGCTGGATTTTAATGCTGTCTTACGCTGGGAGAAAAGCAGCCATTTTGTGGCGACGCCGTCTTATCCTCCCACTGTCATCGGGCCCCTCCCAACAACCATCTCCTGTCCTCATCCTCCTTCATTCTTTCTTTTATGACTTTACCCTCATTCTTAATCCATCGCGCCGCTCTCCCTGCCTCTCTCATATACATCGCTAACCGTCCTTTCTTGTTTCTCCCCTCTCACCCCCCTGATTCCCATTACATCCACTCTCCGAGGTTAGCCGCCGCCGTCTCCTGCTCCACATGAGCTCTTGGCTCTCTTGTTCCGGCCCACCGCCTACCCCTTGCTCCGCTCGTTTATCACCTCTGCGTCCTGGACTGGCTGGAATGGCCACTTCACCAGGTAACAAGTGAGGAATAGCTGAGGGTGTAGAAATCAATGAAAAGGTTGAACCGAATTGACCGTTTTTCACTAGTCATAAGCGCACGCCTGTTTAGCATTACTTTGAGCAACTTTCCTTCGCGAAAATACTTGAGATTCTGCTAGGCCTATCAATGTTAACACATGGGATTAATCGAAATGTTTAATGTGCCAATTAATCGCATGACCTATTTTGACCTAAAAGCCACTCTCTGGCTGAGGGTTACTTAGTTCACAGTCTTGTACTGCGGTCAACAATGCAAAGTCAGAAACATGAGTGAAAAGATGAGCGAGGAGAGTCAGATTTAGCAAATTTTGCTTTAAAAAAAAACACTCTGGTTAGGAACAGGCGTCTTGTAAACAAAGAGTTTATAGACCTCGTCTCAGGTTCGACTCCCATCTTCGGCTTCTTTGACTGCCGCCTTTCTGTCAGATTACTGTCAGACACAAGCCACAAGTGCAACAAAACTTCTTAAATGAAAAACACCACGATGGACATGGTGTGTAGCCTACTTACTGCATTGACAAATTATCCTTCCGCTGAGGCACAACCAGTTTCTAGTTAATATTTTTAAATTATGTTTCAAACAAAATGGCTTCTTTTGAACCTTCCTGAATATGAAAACTTGTAAAATTAAAACGTTTTATTAAATATTTTTATATTTCAAGCTTTCAAATTTAAGGAATCACACAGAGCTATTTTTCAATCAATCAATAGCACTCGTTTTTGCCACCAGATAAACATAAAATGCTTATAGTGGTGCAAAAAATATCCACTTTTTCACTGTTGCACGACGTAAATGTTCATATTTGTAATGGTTGAAGCATACGGTTCTTGAGGAGATGACAGAAGTAGGGCGGTGGGGCCGCCACGGCAGATTTAAGCAACGACAGATAAGGCAAAGGGGGCAATGGATGTCGAGCTTTATCCAAGGCAAAGCCCCCACAGATCTGGGGTCAGAGTCAGAGGTAGCCCTGTAAGGTTCTGTGAAGATTTAAAGCCATTGTTGTTGCTCCGTCTGTACAGGTGAAGCAGATGAAAGCCAGAGGAAAGACTCCACTCAGCAAATCTAGAGATATTTTTAAACTGCCCACCCTGCTTCCTCTTTCTGTTTTTTATTTATTTATTTTTTGTTCACTGCCCTGCTTTCAACATGCAGTCGTGTGTGAAGTGGAGAACTGGAGGAGGGATGGATTTTTTTTTTTTTTTCAACTGAATGAACCTGCTGGATTTTATTCAGAAACATCAGGACAAAGAGAGTTGAATAGTTACCTTGCACTTTACCTTGTGTTGATTTTGATGATCAAAATCCCATAAAATCCCAAGAAAATACATTGAAGTTTGTGGTTGTAGTAGCATGACAAAAGTGTAAATAATTTTGCCAGGTACTATCTACTTTCTAAATCAAAGTGTCTAAATCCTCAAACCATTTAAAGAAACAGCTTCCAGGTTCGTTGAATCCCCGTTTTGATCCACATAGCTCCGGCTCTTAAGATCCCAGCCGGCACAAGCGCTTCTTAGTCAGTGTAGAATATTAATCAGAAGCTTAAACATGCTAATGAATGTCATATAAATGAGGGAGTCGTATTGATCTATCTGGTAGGGACTGATAACACAACATAAAACTATATAGTTGTAGGTTTTTTAGGTCCTTGTGTGTTTCTGCCTGGATATTCGACCGCTCTTATTGGCAGAATGTAAAGCGTTTAGTTCCATTCTCTGCTTCCCTGACCCATACCCAGCTGTAAGGAATAGGTAACATGTTTTATACATTCAGATGCATATTTAAAAAAAACATGTTTTTACATTTAGATACATGTGTAACTTGATACAGGTTATCATAAAAGGTACCTCTTTTTTTGAAAATACCCCAAATTACCATCTCTTTTGTTTATACTCATTAATAATTTAATAATGATCGTAATACATCGTACATAAAGAATTAACATTCCCTGTTGGACTTGTTACTGATTGGTTAAGATGAATTCAATTTTAGGAAATAAAGGAAGGAATTTGACTTATTGGGCCATTAAGGCTAATTCTGTCTAAACAACAGGACGTTGTAGCTAAGAAAACTTTTTACATACATACTTCTGTTGGTGTCAAAATAATTTTGGTTGAAAGATAGTTGAGATGATCCAATAGCCCAACCAAGTCTGACTCTCTGTACCTTTGTTTAGGCAAAATTTGACCCAAACATATTGTCTACAAAAATATATATTTTAATGTGAGCTGACTAAAACGGATTGGCCAGCCTGGATAGCTCCATAGAAAATCTTGTCCTTGGATGTCAAGTGCGTGCAGGAGGCTGACGAACTTAATTCGCGTGCCGACAATAACTTTTTCATTTTGTTTCTTGATCTATCTCAGGAGACACGTTCTTAACACCCACATCGAGTGACCTTTCTGGGTGACACAATCAATCTGACGTAGAGGGCGATAAAAGCACAAACGTGCCTGGTGACTGTAATGATATTGAGCCTGAAGAGGTACATTTCCTGTATCAGTCTAATCCAAGCACATAAACACACACACACACACATGCTTAAACGCTGCGCTCATCCACCAACTCCATTCCCTATGCTGGCTGCAGTCCAAAGGGACCCATTTGAGGAGGTGGCAGAAGGCAGGTCTGGCCTAGACTGCTCAGTCACTGTCTATCTCAAGCAAGAGGTGGCTGAACAGCTGCTCAAGGTGAGCAGGCAGTCAAACGTGCAAATATGGAGCTCAACACAGGAGGAGACCAAAGGAGAGAGACAGAGAGAGAGAAAGAAAGACGCAACACTCAAAAGGAAAGAGTATTCTCGAATTCGAATTGTCACAGGTGCAGAGCGTCAAAGGAAATCATTGCACCCAGTCACTGTGTGAAGTTTGAGTGCTAACGTGTCTACCGTGATATTAAGGTGCCGTCCGACGAGGGAATCAATGACAGAAACCATTCCAGGAAAAGGAAATTAGCATGATAAAGTAAGTGATTCTGCTCGTCTAATTGTATTGGATTAATTGTAATTCATTGCTCTGCTTTATGTCCATTAATGCACTGCTCCAGGAGACTTACTCTCTGTTACATCTTTCCTAAGTGAGATGTTTGTATGGATGTATGAAACCCTCAATACGGCTACAATGTGATTTAACTAATCTCATGTTCCAGTAGTACAGCTAAGGCTCCCGCATACTCTGGCATACTGCGAGCATTCTTTGAGCCGCACGGGTTCCGTTCACCCTGACTGTGGACGGTTGAGATTTCATAGTTGAGCGTACAGATTGCCTACATTTCCCACAATCCAAATGGATACTAGCAAGTTTGACAGGCTGGTTGGATGCCTAGCCTCATTTCTAGCCTTCTAGTGCGGCACAAAGTGGCACTCTGGCTGATGCTTGTGCTTGCGACCGCTTGTGCCAACCCTCAACCTAATCAGGTTGGTGTCGCATACAAAACAGTTCGATGTGAGCACAATTTCCTGCAATTTGCAACGAGTACACGTTTGGAGTTATAAAATTTTACTTTTCCGTGGATGTGTTCAGTGGTCGTCCAGTACACCTGGGCATTCTCAAAGTGATGGACACCCAGTATGCCAGAGCCTTTTAGTCCTAATAATACCCCCCAAAAACTTAGTAACCCCAGTTCCCTTAAGTCAAACTTATGTTTACATTATTTTATTTACCAACAGAGGCCTACAAGATGGCTAAATCCCCCCTTCCCCAGGTATGCCAACACTGTAGATGACAGAATAAGCAAATGTCAAGACCTTTGGATAATCCCATCAAGGCCCTACATAGTTTAGCAAAGACTGAGGCCTTTTACTTACAGCATATATTTGTACTTTCAGTTTAAGCAAATAACCAAGAAGCATGGATTTATAGCAGAATAACAGAGTCTGTGTTTTATGTACAATCACAACATCTGTGTTGACATTTTGATGTTCATGGGATAAAACCTGTTCATGAGGGCTAGCATGACTCTGCTATCGTTCACACCCCAAGGTATACATATGAATATATATATATATATATATATATACTATTTCTATGAAAATATAAATGTCTAATTATGTATTGACACAAAAGAAATAAAATATTTTCAATGCACCGTTGATGTTGGTCCTTTTGTTTACTAGAAAAATAAGTATTTTTGTACTTGACATTAACTTAGAAGATATTCTGTGACTTTCACTCATTTGCCAAAAGTAAAAAATTTATGTTTTTCCTAAAACCTTAAGCACTGCACATCAAAGCAACACACAACTTAAAATATTTACATAAACTACTTTGCTATATGATAGCCAATCAAACAAATAATTGTTTTTGAAGCACCAACCTTGGCCTTTGACAGAGTCTTTTTCAGATGTGCATAATTATATTTTGCTAAATGGGAGAAGGTGCAGGATGACACCTGAAATCTAACAGAGGAATCTTTTTTTAATGGTCATTTACATCTTTGCATTATTTATATGGCACATTAAGGATGCCGAGGAATACCTGCGATGAACTCCATGTAGGTGTCATAGAGGATGCAAAACTGAGTTTGCAGTATAAACCAAACTGGGTTACTTATGGCATATAATCAGACAGTCTTAGCTTTACAGGGTTTCCCCTCAGAAGACTTCCTGAGCCTGGTGGTAGGGGTGCTAGGCCAGTCCACCAGCGGCCCAACACGTCTTTGTGTTAAAAATGTCAAAAGTTACAAGAATGTGGAGGTGCATAAGCCAGCGTCATAATTTTGAAATAACAGCATGTGAGGCCAACAGGCAGGTGCAGGGTCGGAGTAAATGGTTATCGCCCAGTTCAATGCATCAACTATAAACCTATTTGTTTGGGGTGTGGACATATATATATAGTTAGCATGTTTTACCTGTGCATTCGTGGGTTCTCTCTAGGTAGTCCCCTTTTCATCCCAAAATCCAAAAACATGACTGTAGGGTTTAAAAAAACGTAGGTTTAGATAATAGATGGATGGAAGGAAACCATTTATTTTGCATTTTCTGGTTTCAGGCCAAACTTGATGTGTTTCAGTGGATAAAATAAATGTGTTTATTGCCAAGCTGTATCATGTGCATCAATTTGAAAGGAAGGGCGGAATCTCTAAGACACTCCAGCTGTGACCCAATATATCAGATCGCCTCAAGAGTTTGGCAGTAACAGCTGTTGTCTGTCTGAATGCTAATGAAGGCTGAGGGTGGCCAAAGTTGGCCTCTGGCATATGGGCTGTGACAAGGTTATATTGCAATGAATGTTGGCTAGGCCTGGAAACTCAAGGCTGTTTTATGAGGTTGCATCTGCAGGCACCGTGTATCAATATAACAATCCCCAACAACACACACAGATAAACACACACACACACATAATTACATGCAGACAGACCTCCACTTCCAGCCATTCCAGGGCATCCTTTGGAACCAAACACATAAATTAGACCGGCGCTCCAGAGAGCCGACGACAGCAGGTGTTCAGACACGCACGCTAAGCTAATGGCGCCGCATCAGAGGAAAGGCTGATGTTGGATTTCTGATGAATGAAGTTCACGTAACGGCGGACAATGACTGAAGATGTCAGAGTAGGCTGATGGAGCCTAATGATGCCAACACCTTTGTTACAGTGCCTGTCTGATGTGATGCAGGTGTCAAAAATAATGGTGATAACATGAAGATGCTCACTCTGCCTAGACAAAAGGATGAACAGAGCACAGGTACAGCTGTCACAATGAATAATCACTGCAGGTTGGTCACTTTACAGCATACGCAAGACTTATTAGACGTGAACAAAATGGGCATTGATTACAGATGAATATTTTCCATCAAGTTTATTTTTGTTGCTTTCAACTTTAAAAGCAGGAGTTTCTCCCATTGGAGCAAATCTTTTTAATTGTATGTAACATAAAACAACCCAACAGTAAGCCCCTCTGAAATACACAGTAGATTTCATAACTACTGAGTTTTCTCTAAATTTTCAGCCTACTAAAGATGATAGCATAACAGAAACAGGCCTTTCAGAGATCTTTTGTCTCGAAACTTAATTTAGCACACAATAACATCCTGAAGAGCATGCTCTATGGATCTGCATGTGTTTAATATAACATGGCTTCTAGCTAACAAAAACAACAACAAAAAAGAAGAAGAAGAAAAAAAAAAAGAAAAGCTGAGTGTAGAACTGGTGCACACAGGACCGTGGGATACACGCAGCTCAGATGGCTGCTGCTTTTCTCCATATTTTGGACTGATAAACTTTGCTGCTGCTGATGCCTGGAGGCTTGAATTTAACAAGCGGACATAAAAGTGACATCAGAATGGTAATGGGATTCCTCCCAAACAAAGAGTCTTGCTATTCCTTTCATCTTACAGAATATCGTACATCCGTTTCTTTCCCGCGTTTGAGGAGATGAGACATGCTTGTCTGGACGTTATTGGGTTTATGTTCTTTGTGCTCTGTTTACTCCGGAAGAAAATGCACTTTCAGTTTTTTGTGAAAAAGTCCCACATAGCAGGGAGCCTAATTGCATAAATATGCAAAAACTTCATTGTTTTTACGAAGGTTGTGCAATACCTTTAAAAAGTATTAATACAGCTGAACTTTCTTCTCCTGCTACAGTGTAATGTGTCCCCTGCTTTGCTCGTGGGAAAGCAGCAAAGCGGCTCTTGTGCCGTATTTTTTCCATTGTTGAAATGATGAATTGAAATTGTATTCCCTGAGATTTTACATTAATCAGTTTTCTCTGACTAGTCTACTGTGTATTTCGGTAAATGAGACAATGTGGACTCTTTGCTTTTTATATATTTTCTTTAGTGTATGAGGAAAAAAGAGGAGCTGAAAAAACCTTGAGAACTTTATTTTCCTTCCACTTTACAATAATTATAACCTTGTATCTATCTACCAATGGTGGGCACTGCTAGCTAAAAAAATAACGTGTACTAACTTTAAAACACTATTCCTGAACATTATTTTCATGAATCCAAAAGCACTATACCATGGTACTTAATGGAAGCGAATGCTAAAGAGCTAACTTCAATTTGAATCATATATCCTCTTGAAAGACTAAAACCTTTGAGCACCAATTAAATTTTGACATAATAATTTACATGTCCTATAACACTCTTATATGTCGTACTTACACTCATATGTTGTTTTTTATTATGCACATTTTATCTTGTTCCTGTATGTTTCTTGATTTAAATAAAGTTATTTCAGCTAAAATAGAGAGAATGTGAGAAGAGGAAAAGGGACTGCTGTGTAAACAGTCTTCACCCACTTCAAAATAAGAGCATGAATATAAACGTCCAACTATTTGATGAGCAGTGAACCAAAACTGATATTCAACCGAGGGTACAAAGCGAGTGTACAAAGCGGCTAAGTACATTAGCGCTTCAGAATTTACCCAGAAAAACTAATTAAGGGGAAGCTAAGTTTGTTACACGGCTTCAAAGTTAGCAAAGGTGCTAAATGAAAAAATTGCTCCACTATTAGCGCAGTAGTGGAAGTGTGCCCGCCACTGCTACTCACAAAAATCTCTTGTAAAACAAATTGAAGTGTGTGGTTGTAATGCCACAAAATGTGAAATACAAAAATATTTTGTTGATTGTATTAATTTTCACAGTATTTGAGCTATCTGCCTCGTCACATTAGGGGGCTTTTAGCCCTCAAAGGTATCTGTAACCTTTCTCCGTGGAGAAAGAGATATTTCCTGGCTGTTTCTGCCTGTGCAGACTTTCATCAAACTTACAGAGAGTTGGAGCTCCCTTTGAGGAAAGACTGTTAAATAATGCAGGTGGTTAAGTAAGCTTGTCGGGACGAATTGTAAAAAAAGCCCCTGGTTCAGTGAGCCAAAGCCTGTTATGGGGGGAAGGGGGGAGACCGCGTGACTTTCAACCCTCCAGAGAGCTGCTCGCACACACAGGGCGAATACAGAACGTGGCAGGGAACGTGTGGAAGCATGTGTACTGCGTGAAACCCAATGAAGCCAGGTGCCGGTGTCTGGTGTATGCTTTCCGTTGGTTTGTAGATCCAGCTACCGCACCACGCCACATCCTCAGAACGTCACAGCATGATCTCTGAGAGCCAATAAAGTCGTGCTTGTAGTGCTGCACAGATCATTCTGACAGGAGGCTGTCCGACTACGAAGAGGATGGCCTCGACGCACATAAGTTAGTCTGGAGGTGACAAGTGCAATTGACTGAAGATGTGACAAAAACTGAATTAACACTTTTCTATTCTCCAAAGTTCCATTCACTATGTAGCCCAGGACTGCCCTCTGCTGGCTGTTCAAAAGGCATTGAAAGCTAAAAAAAAAAACATCAATAAAGTAGGAATGATCTCCAGAATGTGCAGTGACTGTTTCCATATGGGTGATCAGTTTCTTAGCCCTGCCATTTCCCATCTTAATCTTTTTGGAATGAAAGTACATTTAGCCCTCTCCACTTCCCTTCCAAGATGAGTTAATGGCAGAAGTTGAAGGCTTATGTTCTTCTGCAGTGTCTCTTCATTCCAAAGGATGAGGGAAAAGGGTTTCCCCCTGAATGGCCCTCTAATGACAAATTCTCTTGGCAGAGAATTCCTCCTCAGCGCCTATCTCCGTTGTCCTCTTTCTGGAGATGTGAGAGTCAGATATCGAGGGAGCCAGGTCCAGATCTACACTTACCCGATGGCATGTGGAGGTCCCTGAAAGTGAGTAGTCTTCTTCACTTTCTAGAGGCTCTTCATGGTTCCTGAGTTTGGGAGGAATGGTCTGCACAAACCGAAGATGTGGTGGAAGGTCATCCTCATCAACTTCCTCGTCCTCATGGCTCATGGTATTGAAACCAGATACCTCACTGGATGACTTAAGAAAATCCCCAGATGACGAAAGAGAACAAACACTTGATTCCTCTGATGACAACTCCTAATCAACACTGAGCTCTCCTTCATCCTCAGAAGTCCAGAAGCTCACCCTGGAGGTTGTGGTCCCATTTGGAGTCTGAAGTTGAAAATGTCTGGACTAAGTGAAGATGCTATGGAAGGCCATCCTTATTATCATCCTCTTCTTCCTCAGAGTTAATGGCATCAGATCAGAGACCTCACTGGAGACTTCAAGAGAGTGATCATATGCCAACTCTACCGCCACCGCCTCAAAATCCTCGTCCTCCAAGTTTACCTCCACAACATCCTCATTCTCATTCTCTACCTCATCACCATCCTTATCCACCAACTCTACCCCCCACCTCATCATTTTCCTCTACCTCATCCTCCTCAGAATCATCAATCAACACAATAATTACAAAGTAATGGAGTTCATTACCATCATCCTGGTCCAGGGTTACCTGCAGGGGTGGTTCATCAGGAAGCGCCACAATGTGAGCTGTGAGGGGAAAAAATAGATCACATAAATTCTGGTGCATCCCAATATTTTAATGCAGTTCTTGGAAAGAACACTATGTCACAAAAACTAAATATTTAATTTTAGGTTTCTGAATGTGTTTGTGTGGATTTGTCAGGTTTGCGTAGATTTAGTCAATAAGACCAATGCTTTGTAAGTTGTGGTTATTCATTAATAAACTGAGTTATGACGTTTTAAAGTTTGATGATAATAATTTGAAGCAAATCTCTGCTCTTTCGCTTCATACCATTTGTAGTAAACACATGCAGCCATTTTGTATAACAGTTTGAGAACATATATCTCCCAAACTGAAGGAGTTAGATAAGCTGAAGCACTAACTGTTACAATCATCCTCCATCTCTCCTGTTTTCAAGTCAAAGGGTTGAGGGGTCATTGCTGTTAAAGAAGGAAATGATTTCATCAGGTCAAGTCAAAAGTCTTGACTCTTTTCCAAGTTTCAGGACTCACTTCCACTAACTCCCCTGTGAGGTTTTTACCAACAATTTTAATGTAAACACCACATAGCTTTAGCCCTCCTGCAACAAAATGATTCAGATCAAAGCTAAACCTTTTTAGTGAGAGCCTAATTTTTAAATGGCTAATGTTGTCTGATACCTTAACCCTTTTTTGACAAATTGTGTCATGAATCAGTATCAGTACTGTTCCAGTTCAAAACCAAAGTGGTGGATGCTCACAACAGACGGTGAGTGATACACACAGAATGTCTCCCAGACTATAAATGTTTGGCGCCATCTAGTGGTCAGCAAAAAGATTCCTAAAATCAGAAGTGCTGAAAACAGTGTTACTGTATCAGTCTGGGCTGTGAGTGATTATGTGCACACACCTTTAACTTTCAGCATGTTGGATGATTCACGCAGTCTGCATCTGTAGAGCGTCAGTTTATTAAGCGATCAGCTTCAGTTTGTTCACATTCATGACAGACACATTACCAGCTGCTAATGCTGAAAACATTAGCATCGGAGTCGAATGTTGAAAGGCTTCCTAAAGAGTAAATTGTTTTTGAAAATATAAATGTTAAGTTTCTAGTTGAGCTTTCTCAGTGGCTTTATATGATGGATATATGACCAAATTTTAACAGTGATTAAAATGTGGTGAACTGAAAACATGCTTTGTGCTCACAATTTGTTTAGTTGTGATCAGATGCAGATAACTGCATATAAAGTTAGCAGTTTTAAATTTCATTCCTTCCCTGATACAATAACTTGTCATTATAATCATAAAAGGGCAGTACAGCTGTGAGAGTTCAGCTGATATCATTTATATTTTATTACCTTAATGCCGTTAAAGACTGCCATGTAATTATTGAGAAAAGCATGAACAATTTTCAACTTGGAATTGTTTCTTAAAATGTAAATAAAACTAAATATTTATCTTCTTCTAAGAATGTTCCCCCTCAGTTCATTCTCATCTTTGTCATTTACACAAGCTTCATGGGTAAATACAAATAATTTTAAAATTTATGTTAACAGTCAAAGAATGTGGAAAAAAAAACCATTGTGCATTAATAAATTTTATTCCTGTACAAAGCTGGTTGATTAACAAAATGTTCATTAAGACGGCCATTCAACACGAATTTTCATTGCATCAGTGAGAAATATAGGCGTGCCACAATATGCAAAGGACATAAATAAATAGAATAAAATTTCAGATTATACATAGAAGAATATATGTTGGCAAAGGAAGGCCAAAACTACACAATAAATCCATGAAGGAAGTGAATAACAACTGAAAACAGTAATTACCTTGCTGCTGTTAAGGTTTGTCGTCTGATTTTAAAGTGCCCTACTTTATGCATTTAACAAAAACTCTGTAACTATACAATGTAACCAAAGCACATGCATGTTACATCTGCTGCCACGAATACTGATTAGGTGAACAAATGCTGCGTCATATGCCGATTATGCTGAAAGACTCCACTACACGTTGTTTGCAGCGCAACAGACGTAGTGTTAGTATGGGATGGTATTATTGCTTTGGTGCGCAGATGCAGCAGACTGAGCACAAGGAAGGAAGAACTGCGCATTGGAAAAGTGCAGAAGTGAGGACCACGCTTGTTCCCTTGTGCTCTCACGGTTGCCTCTTGGTAAATCTTGCATTACGTTAAAGGAAGGAAAGTTTCTGCCCCTCCTTCTCTGCTGTGCTGAGATCAGATATCAGAAACCAAAGGGATCGTCCTTGTGTGCGCTGAAACAGTGGTGAGTTTTTCCGTCAATGCTGTCCCAGTCAGGTTCGGTGAGCCAGTCTTGGGGCAGCACCCCAATGTCCAAGACCTGGTGGTTAGTACGCGATGCTGCCAGTCTGAGTCAATGTAGGAAGAAACAAAAGAGATACGAAAATGAGTGAAAACGTCTTTAAACTTGATAAGTGTCTGAAGTTGGGCTAAAATACTACATAGAGCTACACCAGTCAATCGGCCAGATTTTAGAGTTGGACAAATGTCCGTAGATTCAATCAACAGCATGTTAAGTATAGATAAGTGCTGGATAAGCATTCTCTGTTTTATTCAAAACTGCTATCAATATCAAAGAACATGCAGCATATTTTTCTGGTTCGTGTTTTAGTTATGAGGAAAAAAAAAATTGAATTGAAGCCAGCTGGTTCTACTGGTGCATCACTAGGACTAAAGTGTTATCACTCTGTGTCACATAAAGATGCCAGAAAAAGTGTCTTTCTGAAATCTTATTTCATTTAGATGAAATAAGATTTCAAATCAAAGGTTCCAATTTATTCTTACTTTAAAAAATAAAAAACAATGCAACATCCTCCCCTACTCTATAAGCCATAAACTCTAAAGGGCTTATGGTTTAAAAGTCACTGGGTCCATTCTTGTCATAAGCTGTCCCATTACTTGATTCATCACTACTTGTGAAACTTGTTCAAGAGTCTTTTGCTGCATTTTCTGTTTGTTGAAGTGGAAGTTCAGACCTCTTGAATGGGTTTCTGTGGAAACGTTATGAGCAACTAATAGAAAACTCTCTTAGCATCGTCAGTTTGAATTAGCAAACTGGAACTAGAAGTTAAGGGAAGGTCTGAGTAGAGTCGCAACAAAAGTCAAACTGATGCCATGTTTATGTTTAATGTTTTTTTTTTGTTTTTTTTTAACGGTCATTAGCAATAATCAGTAGTGGGCACACTTCCAGTGGTCTGTTAATGCGCTAATAGCGGCGCTAACTTTTTGTTTAGTGCTTTTGTGTTATCGCTAACTTTGAACACATTTTGAACACTTAGCTTTGCCTAAATATATTTTTCCCTATAAATTATAAATCGCTAATAAACTTGGCTGTTTTGTAATTTTGATGTAATTTGGCTGCATAGAGGGTAATTTAAGACATATCACTGATACATGGTGGGTGTCAACATGGTACAAATTAGCACTTTAACATTAGCTTCTACTAATTACTTTGCTGATGTAGAGCTGTAGTGTTAACTTATGATTAGCCCTTTGCGGTCAGGACAACTAACTTTTTAGTTATCGCTGCCCACCACTAGCAGTAATGATTGTTGTCGGTTACAGTTTGCCTTACTTGTTTTTCTAAGAATCCATCTCAGCTATTCGCCACTAGGGGGCACTCGCAAACAAACATTCAGCTTATGGAAAACAACTAAGAACGACAAGAAGATGCTGAGACTTATCTACAAGTTAGATACTAACTGCACACATTTTACCACCACAAGCCAAACTTTATAGTGAAGATAATGTCAGGATATCTAGATTAGCTTAAAAAAAAACAAAACAAGAAACTTTGTTTTGCTTGTTCCAAAATATAAAATGAACTCATTTATATTTTGGAACAAATGATCTCTAGAAATCCAACTTGTTTTCTACATCCTTCTTTTTTTTTTCAGATGAATACAGTCCTGAAGAACTATAAAATCAAACATCTTACTTTTCCAGAGTCCCCAAAAATTACTGGAACTCTGGCTGGCCACGTTATGGGGACATTAGTTGATTAGTGCAAGTATTTATAGCAGGTGAGAAGTAGCTGTGGGATACAAGAGAAACGGCTTGTTACCAAAGGATGTGGAGGGTTTTGCCTGTATGACTTTGATGCTTGTTAGACATTCAGTAACTGGACCTTAAATAAATCAGGTTAAGATAATCTGATTTACCTTAACCTGGATTTATTCCTGGTTTATGCTGGTATAATTTGGTTTTCCATGAAGTTACCTCAAAAAATGAGTAACAGCTATTTCCAAGACAAGGTCTTAAGCTTTCAAAGACAAGATTGGTTAAAATGATGTCAATTGGTTATTTCTGCTACATGAGGCCATTTGATGTATAGGCCTCGGAGGTGAGTCATATTTTTTCAGGAACATTTTGTGATTTCTCGTGAATGGGAGGAGGAAACGCTCAAATTGATGAGAACATGATGCCTCCTTTTAGTTTCCACTTTATTTGTTCTGATTTGGGAAACCTGGATTGGCTGCAGACATCCACTTATTGTGTGGAATAATAATGTTACAAAAGATTATATAAGAGACATTCAGGTCGCCTGAACCCTGGTATGAAATTATTTCTCACTGCTCCACTTTTAGACCAGCCACTCAAACACAGGAAGTGTTTAACAATAAAGTTCCTGCTTCTCGAGTCGGTTCACACAATGACCGTACAATATGCAGTTGCATGTTAAAGCCACAAACTGCAGTGGAATTTTGTGTGATATTACTAGGTGAGTTCTGACGGCAGAGCTGGATGTTATTTAGGCGTATCATGGTGAAAGCACACCACACTTGTAAGATTTTTATTTGAAAGATGAATAATTTTTTTCATTCCACATTTATGAGATAATTTGTGTTGACATATCAAACAAAATCCTCGTAAATTACGTCAAATATTTTGGTCGTAATGTGACACAACGTGATAAAGGCTTAAAATTATTTGTCTTGTTTGAAGTATGTGGATAATTCACCCATCAGAGATGCAATAAAAGATTACAGAAGCTACTTCAAACTACTGACACACATTACTGACCTATAAACAGTTTTATTGGCTTTGGTGGTGATTAAATGAAACAGATTCCGGTTAGGTTAGTGATTAAGACTATTCATGGTTGACTGCGATGCTTAACTTTACCTGGAAATGAACCATAGCTATCCAGAGCACAGCTGGAGACACAAACACACAGCAGACTGAGCAAAATTACCAGTTTTGTTCCCAATTTGTAGAGAAATCATAGATTTGGAGGCTGCAGTACATAAAATCACCAGTGGATGGCACCGTGATGCCAAGCACGATGAACGAAAACCCTGATTTGACAAGCTGAATTTGCAAAAGGAATCAACACGGTTTAAATGTGGATGAATAAAAATGCTCATAGCTTATATCCCACCTGGAAAAGGCTTCATCCAAACTGTCTTCCATTTCCTGGAAGAAAGAAAAAAAAGATATCAATGATCAGCCACGAAAGATTACGTCCAGTTTGTTGTTATTTATAGTTTCTAAGCAGCAACGTCCCTGAGAAATCTCACGTTTTCTTAAGCTTAAAAATAGCAAATATTTGATAACTTGTTCAGTCTGTGAAACAGAAACAAGTCAGGGAAGATCGTACCGATGCAGGACTGTTGTTGGTCTCCGAGGGCCTGCGGTTATCCAGCTGATCACCGCCTGTATCCCCACTACTCTTCACACCATCCTCCAAGTCCAAAAGGATTTCTGTGGCTGCATCTGAATGAAGGGAAAATAAGAGACTGCTGTCATGTATTCAAATGTTTTAACATCTGTTATTTTATATGCCTCACTACCGTTTTGTATTTTGTCTGTTTGGTGTAAAATTTACAGCTATTCTCTCAGGACAGAGTAGGATACTTTTAATAATACCCAATGACTGGATTAGCTGTTTTGTGCTCTGTATGCAGCCTTAGGCTACGCTAACTCAGCAGGTGCTGATGCTCAATTCGACATGACTGTTCAGACTGCAGATAATTTGAAAACTACGTAATTACATAGTAACAGATCGAATAGGCCTGTTTAGACGGCCATGAAAATGTTGGATCGCATTTGGGCAACCAAAAAAAACCAAAGAGAAAAAAACAGATTTGGGTTGCATTTGCCTGTTGCTTGAACGTTGCCTAAGAGGCCCCCATGTGGTCAAATAATTTTTAGCTGAATTATTTAGAAAATAAATCCACTCCAAACATGTTGATATGAAAGAATCTTCATCACTGCAGACAGAGCTTATGCAAAGCGTAGCATTTGATTAAGAAATGCTATCATTAGAACTAAAAAAACAAAACAAATATTTGTTCGCATAAAAACCGTAACATTGGCATCAATGGATTCTTCTAAGTCACCAGGAAGAAAATTAAAGCTACTTGGTTTTGTACCTTAATCAATGTACAACACTGTGCCTATAATGTGTATAGTGTAAAATTTATTTCCAGATGCTCTAACCTTTAAAATGAGAGTAACAGAAGATTTGAGTTAACTGAGAATATGTCCCACTACTCTTTATGAGTACTCTTTCTCACCTGTTCCTTTCAGACTCCCCAGACTGTTGGACCTTTCTGAGTGGGAACTGCTGCTGCCCTCTCCCGCAGAACCAGACTTAACTCTTGCACCTTTCTCTACAAAAAACAAAACACCTCACATAAAAACCTTCCGGACCTACAGCCGTCATCAACCTCAAGGCACAGTTAGGGGAAAAGAGAGAAGAAAGTTGGCCCCACCTTCCTTCGCCACCTGCCAGAGCTCAAAGGCTACTGTGAAGGCCTGGGCGACTGTCAGGGCTACTGCCTGCGCCTGGAGAAAACACAAGAGAGGAGCAGAGCTAATGACGCCCTGTGACAGGAAATAGTAACAGAATATGACAGCACATATTTTATTCAGTGAATTCAACAGATTGGTGAACCTCGATTTACTGAACTGAAGAGGGGAAAAGAACCAGAAGTACACATTGAACCAAATATAAGAAAAAAAAAAGTGTTTGAATTCACGCTGAAGTTTGTGTATCAACATAAAGTTCAATATAAATATTTCTTAGTTCTATATTTTCAAGAAATTTACAAAACACTCAATTAAAAAATTCAATGCAATTTGGAGTAATGCTGTGACATAACAAAATGTGGAAAAAGAGAAGTGGTGTTAATGCTTTCCAGACACACTGCATCTGCTCTTTCCTTTGACTTTCATATAAATAGTCAAAGGAAAAGTTTAATCTGAGAACAGAGTCATAGCTAAGCCCAAAATGATTGTTTCCACTGGTATTTCGACGATTATTGATGAGCTCAAGGTGTGTGATATTGGAAGGTCTTGTTGCCATTACCCTAATCTTTAGTTCCCGCCACAGATTCAACTCAGAACTCCACCAGGGCCATGCCCAAATCCTTAGGTTCAAAAGAAACATGCTTGTAAAATCAAAAGACTACTTTATTGTTAAATCTGCTAGGTTTATAATTAAGTATCAAGTAACTTGTATTCGTTTAATATATATAATCAAACAGTTGCTTTAATCACAAGTTTAATCAGCACTTAGGAGGGCAGTAGAAATACCCATGTAAAGCAGGAGGGAGGTTTTCCTGAGAAATTTGTCACTCTTCGGTCAGCAATGTATGTCTGTCCAGTGGTCTGCATTCAGTTTCCATGGTAACCCACTGTTGCACTAGCTGATGTGTGCAGCAGCTTTGCTGCTTTGTTTGAAAAGAAGGAGAAGCTGGAAATGATCCATCATGTGATCCAAGGGACAAACATTAACAGAAGAAAGCAGTGATGAAGTCATTTCCTGGAATTCAGTTCTCATCTTCTGCCTTGTAAATATGTTGTGACTGGTTGATACCTTCCTCTTCACGGAGTTACACATCACATGAACTTGTTATGTGGTTTGTGGTTAATATGAAGTTGATTATTGTTTGGAAGATGTCAGAGGTTTTCATTTGCCATAGTATACAGATGTTAATAAAATTGGGTTATCAAGGTAACAACACCCATTAGGTGTTCCTCAGGGCGTATATCTCGCAACCCTTTTTTCTTTCTTCACACTTCAACTAAATCTTAAAGAAGGCCAAGGTAACGATACCCTTAAGCTTCAGTGTTTAGGTGCTCCTCAGGGTGTATATCTGGTACCTAATTTTTCTTTTTATGCACTTTAATCAAATCTTTAAAAAAGCTAAGCTATTTGAAAATCCAGCTGACAACAATAAAAAAAAAACATTAAAGAAAAAAATATGCTAATAAATAAAGACCAATGAAGCAAGAGTTAAATTCTTTACAAAACTTTTTTGTTTTTAATTAAAATATTGTCATCTTCCTAAAATGAAGGTGACATATTTTAGGAAGGTGACTTGCTAAAAATTTATTTTTCTTTTTGCTTAAATAACTTTTAGCAAGTTATTTTTGCTTAAAGTGATTTTTTTTTTTTTTTGCCTGAAACATCTTTTGGCAAAGAAGAGGTGGTATTTTCTTTGTTTGTTTAGTTGTTGTTTTGTTTTGTTTTTTGCAATTTATTACGTGAATCTTTGAGTATTATTTACTTTCTTAAATAAAAAAGTAAAACAAGGAACCTACCACTTTTCTCTTGGAGCAGAGGTAAGCGTGGCACTCCAGCGTCCCATTGAGGGTGTTCTGAGCGATGTAAGCAAACACTTTGTCATGCAGCTTGTCCACCGTACAGTAGGATATCCTGCAGGCCAAGAGGAATGGATGCTTTAGGTCTAATAGACTTTCTGAACCTGCGCTCCATCGCTGCTTCGTTATCACACCTGTATATGGAGACGCTTTCCAGGAGTTTATTGGTTGACCTGTCCAGCACCACGATCCCTTGAGGGGACACCTTCAGGCCGACCTTCTGGGGCTTCTTCCCACTGGCTTTAGTCTGTGCAGCACAAACATACATTTTAGATTTTAATAGCATTTAGAATTGTATGTACAGTAGTGTGATCCAGTCTTCACTGGGTAATATGGGTTTTATTTAGGGATTTATGTACTTTATCATACTGCAACTACTTCAATGTATTTTATTGGGACTCTCATTTCCTCTATCACAAAGTCTCAATAAAGGGGTTAGTATTAGTACTGCAAATGCAATTACTTGCACTAATACCAGAACTGTAGAACCATTGACACACAGAAGTCACCCATCTTATTTCTGCTGCAAATCAACCAGCAAATGGTGTTTCTGCTACATCGCATGACCATCTTGCATCTATTTGTAGTCAACTTTGATTGTCCAGAGGAAAATGAAGATAAGAAAAGCTTAGCCATCTTCAGCATTTTGGAAACAAACATTAAGCGCCTATCCACCTGAGGCCAACCGATTCACTGATACATCATTGACCTACTCTGAACTATATCCGCAGTGACTTTAATGCATTTTATTGTTCCAAATTGCTGTTTTTTTTTTTTAAGTAATATATATTTTAATCTAATATCAGGTTAACTGGACTCACTAAACTGCCCTTAGGTCTGACTGTGAGCATGCATTGTGTTTTATGTGACAGGGCCAGAAACCTGTTGATTAGATAAAGGGATGCAGAATGCAAATGCACACCGCACTTTTCAGACTTTTAGATGCAAGAAGATTGAAAACTATTTTCTTTTGACTTCACAATTACCCACTACTTTGGACTTCTAACATAACAGTTCAATAAAGTACATTATCATTCATAGATATCATGTTGCGGAGTATGAATATCATGACACCAACAAATTTCTACGAGACAAACACATAAGCAACGATGAGTAAGAAGAGATTTTACATCCCCTAAAAACAAAAGCTGGAGCTCTTTCACACCGACCGTAACAACGATCCTCTTCACAGCAGCGGCCGACAGTTCCTCTCCCTTGGGTTGATCCACAAGTGTCATGCCTAGATGCCGGAGGTTAAAGGTCATCCCCTCTAAAATGGTCTCCCGTGTATCTGTCCAGTTCTCTGGAAGCTCTGCAGCGAAAAAGGGCTGCTGTGTTGAATATTTTTCTTTGTCTTAAATTGTCAAACCAAAGTACAGTTTTTAGAATGATCTCATTTTATGTTACTGTATAAAAATACTGTTTTTTCTTTAAGGAGCTGCATGTTGTAGGAAATGAAAACATCAAGTCGAAAACAGAGTATCTGGGTCAAAGGTTCTGTGGATGCAAAGTAAATATTTCTTCTCCAAAAAAAAAAAGACCCGACAACTTACATTTACAGAGGTAACCTGGACTTTGACATGCTGCGATAAGAGGAAATTGTCTTCTTTTCCCCTGAGAGCATGACGTTTTGTTTTTTTAAGATTTTTTTTTTGGCACTACTTGTCTTTATTTGACAATAATACGATAAAAATGGGGCAAAGTAACCGAGGGCAGGAGTTGAAATCAGTACATCTGCTCTAACCACTGCGGCACACGACGCCCCAACATGACCGCTGGGGGTAAAAAATAAATAAATAAAATGGTGTGTTTGGTAGTTATGAAATTAAAACTGGATGAGATGAAAGGACAGCGTGTGCCTTCATGTGGTTTCTTATCAGGTTGTGCGCGGTGCCTGGCGGCCCTGGCCCCGTGTGTCTGTTTACAGAGATTTCCTCGCTGTCGGCGAAGTGGAGGAAAGGGTGGGAGGTGTTAGTGAAGATGAGATCCTTACCTCAAAATTCATCCACCCAGAGGTTTTTTTTTTTTATCTCCTGCGGGATGCAGGGCATACCACACACTCGTGCAGTCACATGTTTTGACTCAAGATTTATAGCAAGAGTCAGTAACCAGATATGTTCCACCAAACCCCGGCTTAAAGTGACAAGCCGACCGATCAATGCCCCGAGTCGCAGAGTTAACCCGCTTTCAGACGGAGCTTAATACATTTTTTTAACCTTATCTCTAATTTTTCTGTCTCCCAAGGGAGAAGTAATACCTTGCGAGTAATTACAAGAACCCGTATTACAGTTTTTCGGGAAACCTCCACAGCACACCAACAGAGCAGGTACCAGGCACCGCTCAGCAAGAGAATGTGGAAAACTCTGGGTTCAAAGGTCAGCTGCGAGAACCACACGTGAGGGAAGACAGCTGTGTTCATGTGCTCAACCCTTACCGTTAATAGAGGACAAGTAATCCCCACTGTATGGAACTTCAATATCGCCTCATCTACTGTGTTGAAATAGAATTGTTTATTCTTTTGAAATATGTTGTTCAAGCCAAATCCATGATGATAACTCCACTACATTTAACAGCTTTTATGATCTCAAATTTAGTCTTTCTTAATATTTCACCTCCAGTATGTCTTGTAACATTTCAGAGAATCTGTTACATCAAGTTTCCACAACCTGAACTCTTGCTTTTATTATTTATATTTATGAGAATCAAAGAGAACTTTCTGATTGGCTCTGCTATCTTGTGAAAGAAGATAATGTGTTAAATTGTAATTGTTACATTTTGTTAGGGAAGGGTAAAACAATTTTAGATAGACTAGTTTCTTCAGTTTGATGGTCGAAGAGCGTCTGAGCGAGACAGACTACATTTTGGGGTATCCGATAAATGATCGACTCTCTTAAAACATTTTACTTTAACCTTTCAACCTGATCTTGATCAAGTTTCTCAGTATTTCGAAAGTCTTTCAAACTTTCTTTGAGTCTAGATGTTTTGCTATTTACGTTTTGTTTGGTACTCCACTGTTTTTAGAAGAATGTTTTTTTTTTTATTTGCCTCTTTACCCATTCAGGCATAAAGAGGCTCCAAAACTCAAGGGACAAACCAGTGTTGTGTCTTCATACAGAAACATAACCAAGTTTGACCAATGAACAAAATATTTTAAACACCAACAAGCTATTTCCAAATCAGTTAATGGATGAGTAATCTTTCGGGTTTCGTGTTAGGTTTCTGCAGATTTTGTCTGTTCCTTTAAGACATGGATGTCATAAACGGTTCACCAATCTTTTCAGGCCAGACACTTTTTTTTTTTTTGTTAGTTCTCCACCTTCTCTAGCATGACAAATGCAGCCATGATTGGGTACAGAAAATGTATACTCCAGGTATTCCAGAGTAAAAAAATACTTAGCAGTGGTTTAAAACTTTTCCAGTGTGTATCTTTGATAAGAAAAGGTAGAAGTCTGAAACAAGAAGAGTTGATAATATTTTTCCCAATGAGGAAACACTCCAATGTTTAGTCAATGGCAGATGAGGGACACCAACAGAAACCTTTCTGCCTGCAACATTAGAATCCTGACTTGTTGATGAGACAAAAGTCTCTTTTTTAATATTTTCACAAAGTTATCACTTTACATCTAAATGTAAGAGGAATTCAAGCCAAGAGGTTCATATCCAAAGATTTGATCAGATGTTAACAAGTGGAGAACAACATCCAGTGTTCAGCTGGATGGAGGGTCTCTGTTCAACACTATGACAACAATGTTGCTGATCCAATGAGTTCCGATCGACGGGGCACACACTTTCCGGCTCCTGTGTGTGTCTACGCTAAACACTGCATCACCAAGGAGACCACCAATGGGGGTCCTACAACTTCGGACCTCTCCTGGTCTTTGTTGTTGGGAAGGCATTGAAGGGGGTTGGTGGAAAGCCAGTCGCCTGCTGCCATCTCACGTCTCTCTGAATCGTAGCTACTTTCACAAAACACTTTAAATCTGATATTTGACATCTTCTGGACAACTCTGTGTGATTTCTGACAAAAACCCAGACGAGTTGGCAAGAGCAAGAGGGCTTGAACGTAACCCAGCCCTCCAGGATCTCAGGGTGATCACATGCGTTACTAATCACACTGGTTGTCTTAATAAAGGTTTAGCTTGCTTTCCAGCCCTTTAAAACCAAAGGGTTACAGTGCTTACGGTGGTGGCAGCGATTACATAGCGTTAGTTCTTTGCATTTTCACTGTGGTTTTTATGAAGACCCTATATTTCAGAAGTTCCACAGTCATCCTCAGAACAGAACCAGTCTTCTTTATCAGGTTGTTGAGCCTTTTTAGGTGCCTTGACTCAAAGAAGTACAGCATGCCCTGTCCTTTGATGTAGATGTCTTCACTGTTGCATCTCTTGTCCAGACTGTTGTCCAGATGAACGTCAAGGTATTTATATTCCTCAACCACACTCACTTCTCCTATGATGGAAATAAGGTTTTAGCTAACCCCGTTTCTCCTGAAATCTGCAATCATCTCCTTTATTTTGTTCAAATTCAAGATGATAGTTTCCACATCATGACACAAAGCGGTCCACCAGCTCTCTGTACTCAGCTTCTTAACCATCTCAGATACACCCAACAACTGCCAAGTCATTTGAGTATTTCTACAGATGACAAAGGTCAGAAGTCTGAAGTGTTCAGAGTGAAAAGTAATGGTGCGAGTACTGTCCCCTGTGGTGCTCCTGTGCTGCCCACCACCTGGTTAGACACACAGTCCTTCAGTCTTACAAACTGTGGTCTGTTTGCTAGCTGAGCATTGATCCAGGCGATTGTTGAGGCCTCCAATTCTGTCTTCACGTGTTTTTGACAAAGTAAATAAAATAAAATATTTGCTTTATGTCACTACTTCACACTCATTCCACATTAATATTTTAACCCTTTACTGTAAGGTGGATTACAGAGATGATATTATTCATCAAATGTAATGACCCATGTAGAACATGTAATCAGATGATCTGAAAGGGTCTTTGGAAAGATCTGACAAATGCATCAAAAACAACAAGAAAAAGACATTGCTACCAGGTCTCTTTTTCACTCAGAGCGCAGAAAGCCAGCTATGACGTCTGTGAATCCGATTACTGGAAGAAAGCCTCCAAGTTATTTAGAGAACTTATCTAACATCCTCTACAACCTATGTGGCATGTTTGACTTTGCATTCTGTCTGCTTTCTGTAGATATTCAAGTCAACATTCCAGATCATTCCTGAATGGAGTGAGGACCACAGCCAACTGTGACTGATGAGAGAGAGTCGGGATAACTCGTTCAGTTTGGCAGGTGTCTCCACAAAGCAGAAGGTGCAGGACAAGCTGCCGCTGAAATCTTTCTCTGGAAAACTGGAAGGCCGATCCAGACAAGTCACAGTAAGACCTGGAAGTTCGGCTGAATGATATGGATCAGCGCCGGTGAGGAATGCCTGCCCCGCAGTCAGGGAGACACCTGTTAGTCTACACTACAATACTCCATTTTTCCTACAAGTAGGTCAGCGCCTGCATTTCCATGAACCTACTAATTCTGTGGGTAATCAGTGCCTGAAGGGGTAAGAAGTTCATTTACAGCTAAAATAGCAAACAAACGAGCTCATTCAGAGAAATCTGACTCCTTTTCAAATGGTCAGAGTTAAATTATAACCTAATGGAGCGCTCCATCTAACAGCTGATGTGCTGCTGGGCAAGGCTGAAGTACATATTTGTGTTTACTTTGACCAAACAAAACAAAAAAAAAAGACTTTAAGACACTGTCACTTGACCTAATACTACATAGTTATACCATCTGCTCTAATTATTATCATTTGTAGAGATTTGCTTTCCTGGTTTTTAAACCAGCTCAGCCTGAAATTGAGCCATTGTTTTTACAAAGCAATCAAGAGCAACAAAATTTGACTTTGATTAAAAAAAAAACAAAAAAACTTTTAATATCAAACTGACAACTGTCATGAGAATTAAATCAGACTAAAACAGAAAATAAGTGATTGCATAAATATTCACCCTTTAAGTCAGTTTTAGTCTATTAGCATTAGCAGATTCACCTTTGTGGATAGATTGCAAACTAATAATGACAATATATAGTTTGTAGAAATCAGTTTTCACTTTAACATTTGTTGTTTTTGTCAAAAAAAAGCCACATTTTGTTGGTCATGATTGATTTGGAATAAAAAGCGCAAAACATCCAAGGGGGCGATGAATACTGTTTGTAGGCACTGTAAATGGAGCTGCGACCCTGACCTCTGACCTCCTGCTGGTACTGAGGTGGAAAGAGTAAGGTCGCTCTAAGGAATGAGATTATCAACAATTCCCCAAATGCCACCGCTGTGAGGAAATGAACAAGGCAATAAAGAGTCATTGTATCCTGGCCACGTCACAAAAGCCTTGAGAAACTTTTGGTGTGAAAATCCTAAAATCCCATCACTGAGGAAAAAAAATAAATAAAAATAAGATTCTAAACTAATGTGTTTTGCATGCCAAATACAAACTAAAAGTTTTTTTTAATTGCCATTTTCTATGACAGGCGACAGGTGAAATGAAGGGAAAGTGATGGAAGGTTTCTCTGTCTGTGCTGAAAACAAGTATTCCCAAAACACGATGCTGTCACTGCCATTTATCACCATGGTGATGTGAAATGTTATTTTGCATGTTGGCAAAAAAAAAAAAAGTTCTATTTTGGTCTTAAAACAAGGCAAAATGTTTTTGCTGGGTTCCTCGTAGAGCCTCTATAAAACAGCTGGTTTATACTGGGATTAAATCACACACAGGTGCACTCTATTAGCTAGTTAGGCAACTTATGGCTACCACGGAAAAAAAAAGAGAGATTTATTCGATTATTTATTTGATTCAAACGGTGTATCCTTTCCCTTCCACTTCCGATTGGTTTATCACAAAAACAAAAAATGCTTTCGCAGCGAAGTTTCTTAAAATAGAAATTACATATTTATCTTAGTTAGTTACGTGGACCAACTCTGGATTTCCTAAAAAAAATAAAAATAAAAAAAATATCTATATATATATGTTTGTGTCAATTTGAGCCTCACAATAGTCTACTTAAAAGATGCTACTTAAAAAAAATACGCACTACTTTTTCATTGGCAGACGTTAAGTTAAAGGAACGGTATAAATACTAAACTGATTGTTTTAGACCTCAGAATAAGGTGCGCCAGTAAGTAAACGTTGAAGTTGCCACGGTAAATACTGAACTATTTTAGCATTCCGTCTCCGTTTCTGTCTTCAGCTACTTTTACGGCAGTCTGTCTTACTTCTGTGTCTCCCGGAGGTCCACGACTGCTTCGCCTTGCTCGGGCTCCGGATAATGGCTCTCCCAGCCGACCTGAGTGCATCCATGTCGGTGCTCTGAAGTGCAGAGATTCGGTGAAGTTTTTGCCGCGAGGATTCCAGGGGAAATGTTGTTGCCCTGACTGGAGATAAGGGACGGTGGGGGGGAGGGGGGAGTGGGAGAGATGGACTGGTGGTGCTTTCGAGTGCAATCGGAGACAACACGTATCTTACGCTCTGGACAGTTCAAAAAAATGTTAAATTCTGAATTAAAATGATATAGTTTCAAATAACTGTCGATGTTTTCATATTTAGTGGTTAGAGTAGCTACAGACAAGCGTAAAATAACATATTAATAGTATTTTAAAACTAAAAAGATTAGACGGTTGCGTAAAACACGCTGACACTCAGGTTAATACGCTGTCCTAAGCACAGGCAGCGAAATAGATATTGCCGAACAACACCTGAAGGCCGCGTTGCAGTTTGATAACGGAAGTTTTTTAATTTTTTTTTTTTTTTTTGTCCAAAAATACGAGTAAGCGGGGAAAATGTGGTTTTGGGAGGCGACGTTTAAGAATAATAAATGAAAAACATAATTAAAGCTTAGTTACTAAGAAACTCAAAACTACAATTTTTGCCTCTATTCTAGTGGGGTTATATTTATATATTTTTAAGTATCGACCTATTTTAGTTATAGATAGAAGTTAAAAACATTTAATGAGTTCACTTTTTTTTTTTTTTAGCAAATGCATCACTTTTATACAACGAGTCAATATTTACATTGCTGCTTCCTCTTCATTACTTCTGCAATTCAGTTTCAGAAATCAAAGATCCTGAGTGAGGCTAAGATCTGGACAGTTGGTATTTCAAAGGCGAAAAATTTCTATTATGTACCGAGCCATGTTGTCGTTTCATTTGACTTTTGAATAGTGCTCAGACTGGCAAACAAGATTATCACAAGTTTGTTTCCGGACTTCCTGAATAAGTTTGGATTGTGAAAAACTAAAATTTCCCCATATCCCAAAACATTTAAGACAATTAATCTTTTTTTTTTTTTTTTTGCAAAAAAATGCTTGTCTTTGCCAGTAACCATTGAGAACTCAAGAAGTACATATGTTTTAATGGAAGTATAAAAGTGCTGCTGTTCATTAACTAAATTCTACTTTAGTTAAGTAGAATTTAGTTATACTACTTAACTAAATTCCTGAAAATTTAAAGTCATGTAATTTCAAATAATGCATCAAATGAGCAACTAATTAAATTAATTTTAAAGTCGGGTGTTTGTTGAAATCCATTATGACTATTTTTCCCCCTCTCCTCCTAAATTGATCTAGAGCTGAGTAGATGCTGATATCAGAAAAAAATATGATGGTACTAAAAGACAACATTGATAATATTTAAGTCACATTTTCTAATTCTTTCTTAACCGTCGAAGTAAAACTCAGTGTCACCCTCTAGTGGTCAGTATTAGAACTTCAACACAAAAGGGCAAACAAGACTCCGCATCTTGCAACGCCACCAGCAAGACTTTCTTTAATGGTGAAAGGCTCAAAGTGAACCGTGACACAGCCACCATTACTTTGAGTGAATAAAATAAAACATGGCAGAACAATAAAAAGATAAAACAAAACACTTTTTTTTTTTAACCTTTTCACTTCCTTCTACACAAACTTGTAAAAGCAACTCGAGAACTTAAGTTACAATGCAAGAGCGATCCACAAATGATACTATTTTTCTTTTTGTTTTCCTTTTAACATAGGCGACGTGACAACACAGGATGGTCAAAAAGGGTCCGGGGTAACCTTTTTCCCTTTTACAAAAAAATATTCAAAGAATTTTTCCTAAAAAAAAAAAAAAAAAAAAAAAAAACAATACAGGAAATAAAACAGTGTATGATGGGAAATATCCAAACAAGTGCCTGTCATTAAAAAAAAATTAAAAATCTAAAGAAATATTAATAAATAAAATGTGAATTAACACAATGTGTCCAACTGACCACCTGCTGCTTCACTGTGATCAGCCCAGAACCATGTAAACACAACACCATCCAAATATGTTCTAATGACATAAAAAAGAACAGCACGCTGCTGCCAACATTATGCTAGCTACATCAATCAAAGTACGGATGGGAACCGAACATCAACACTTGGCACTTAAGAACGGAAATTAAATAAGCAAAATGAAAAAAAAATAAAACATTCCCCAGTAAGTTCAATGTACATTGTTGTAAACAAGATGCCGGCTTGAGGGCATGATAAGAGACAATCAGTTTGGGTTGGAGTTTGGCTAATTAAGCCCACATCCAGTGTTTTTTTTTTTTCCCTTTAAGTCTTCTAGCTGCAATGATCATACGTGTTTTTTTTTTCTTCCTTTGAATACTGACTTCTTGAAAATGCTCCTTTTTAAGCACTCAAATAAAATCTAGACATGTCGGAGTCAGAGAGAGAGAGAGAAGTGTGACTTTGAAGTGAGATGCTAATATCCCAGGATTGTGGTGGTCGCTAACAAGTGGTTTCCGCAAGGCACTGATATGTCTGCAAATTATGGTAACCGAGCAGTTACCTCGACATCATTGAATACGGTGAGCGACATGGCCTAATGTGTCCTAATTTGGTCCAGAAGTAAGAAGGAACAGTGTTCGTGGCGAGGCGAGGGACCCTTAACGTCAACGTTTTTGGCAGTGCCTAGGCCTAATCAAGCAGTTGTCTTCCGAAGGGGTGACGCTAGCTACATCTAATTCTTCCACTTGCTGGTTATCCTGGAGAAGCCAATATTCCAGTATAAAGGAGACAATACCGTATCTCGAGAGCGACAGAATTCAATAGCACGGTTTCAGGTATACGCACATTGTCGAACTGAACCGAAATATCACGAAACAATCACGGATTTAAGTTAAACGCAGATATATTCAAACATGAACTGTTTTACATTCATGTACCTCTAGCGGGGCTTTTACCTTACTTTACTTTACAGGAGAGCCTCGGACGAACCGAACCAAAAACCATGCCTTCCGTCTCTTTTAAGCCATCGTTTAAAAGAGTTTGATTTTGTTCAATTAGACACCCGGTTGTGAAGAAAAGTGGTCACGCTGGAAAGGGGAACTGACATGAAGCGATGTGCGATGGCTCACCTGTAGACATTTGGCTAACAAATTTTACGCAACTCCTTCGAAATAAAGAGTTTTTGTAATAAAACCGCACCCTCCTTTGAACAAAGTAGAGAAAACTCTTTTGAAGAAAATTGAGGGACTTTGTGTGTCTGCGTGTGCTAAGTGCAAAATCTTGTCAAGAGGGTTTCGGGGGGGAGGGGCGCTGGTAAAGGCTTGTAAACTTTAAAAGAACCCAAACCAGTAGAGACGGTAAAACGAGGAAAAAGGGAAACGTTCTGTCTGACGAAAAAAAAAAAAAACAAGAAAAAAGAAGAGAGTCACTTTTTCATTGGCTGGTAGACTGAGGCGTTGGGGTCCAGGGAGGAGGGACTATTGTCCATGAACTTGGAGGAGTAGTGCGGGGTGACTGGGCTCAGGTTGCTGCCGTCTGATGAGTAGGACAGGCTGGGCATCACTGCCATGACCTCTGCTATCTTCTGCTTCAGCTCCATGATCTCCTGCTCCCTCTGGTGGATCTGGCCTGTGTAGCAGGAATGGATAAAGTTGTTCACAGCTGTTTTTCTATGCAAAACGAAGTCATTATAAAAGGGATTAAAGGTTTACAAGATTAAAATTAGTTCCAATCGATTAACTAATATCGTCCTCTTAGATCTTCTTTCTGTGTTGTAGTTTGGCTGCCGTCCAGCAGAGTGCGCCACTGGATATTCTTAAATTTTGGCTTAATCACTGCTCCTACGCTGTTCTTTCAGCAAGTGATTTCTGCAAGGCACTGACTCCAGCGAGTGGCCTCCAGCTAACGATTATTCGATTGCTAAATTAGTTGATGATTATTTAAATTAATCGACTAATCATGATTAATCATTTAGCCCTAGTTGGAAGTTAGGTTATTTAATCTTATAAACTTGTTCAGTTGTCCTCATTTGTTCGAAAACATGACTAAAAGTGCACAGTTTTTTTGTTTATTTGTTGGGATACCTTGTGCTATCTCCAGCTGCCTCTTGGCATCTCCCAGAGCAGAGAACAGGTCTAGTTTGATGCGGGTCTCGGCGCTGAGGCTGTTCTCCAGATGCTGGGTCTTCTCCTGCATGGCGGACAGCGCAGACATCAGTACCTCCGTGTCCTTCTCGTTCTCCTTGTATTTGCGCAGCTCCTGGAGTGCGACAGGAAAGGGGGTATGAAGGTGATGTTCACTGTGCATATTTTATGGTTCTGATTTACAAAACAAAAGAGTCTGATGCTAGATATGGACGTATTTTTACAGTAAACAGTCTCACCTGACATTTTCCCTCCAGATCCCTAATCTGCTCCTCCTTGAGCTTCATGTCCATGCTGAGCTTCTTGCATTCCGTCTCCAGCTCTCTGATACGTCCTCGGAGAGAATCGGTGGACTCCACTCTGGCGGACAGATGGGGACAATGTTATTTTAAAGGTCTGAAACAGCTGTTTTGTGAACAAAAGAAACAAAAAGAGGCACCTGGTAGCGGCAGCTAACGCTACCGCTCTGGCCGCGGTGGCCTCCTCCATCTTCTTCCTCTTTCTCTCTTCGGCCAGCTGTTTCTCAGCCGCAGCTCGGGCCTCCTGCTCAGCCTTCAGCCTCTTCTCCAGCTGGGATATGGTCTGCTTGTCCTTCTGCTTGGCCTGGACGGCACTGTGGAGCCTACAGGGCAGGGAGGCATCGTCAACCTGACTGCCTCTGCATCGTTTCTAGCTTACAGTGCCTTATAGTGCCTCATACTAGCTGAAATTTTTCACATTTTGTCATATTGCAACTATGGAGAGTTAGGGCCACGCAACGAAAATACAAAAAAAATAAATAAATAAATAAAATTGCACAAATGAAGTCACAGAATTACAAGAATAAGGTTGTAGTATTACAATATTTTGTATAGTACTCATCGTCACGAGTACAGTGATAGGACTCGTCATGATGAGTCCAATCACTGCATGGAGGCCAAAAAGCTCATAGTATTGCAAAAATAGTTAAAATATTACCAGAATAACGTCATAAAACAATGACTTCATTCTCAAAATGTTATGACTATTCTCGAAATATGACTTCTCAAGATGTGATGACATTATTCTCAAAACACTATAACTTTATTCTTGTAATTCTATTTATTCATTAAACTTAGAATCCAGAGAAACTCCTATTAGTTTATCTAGAGCAACTGCTCATTACCTCACATCAATGTTTAGCATTAAACTTTTAATATCGGAGCAAGACCTGGAGAAACTCCTGTTAGATTACAAATCTAGTACAAACTTAGAAAGCACCACCTACTTTATAGAAGCAAACGTGGAGAACCGACTTTCTGTTTTATACCTCACTAATCCTAGCAAACATGGAGAACCAACATCGAATTTTATCAGATCAAGAATCCAGAGAAGCCCCTACTAGTTTATAAGTTACTTATTCCTATTCTTATTAAGCATGGGGAACCAATATGTAGTTCTATATTTTTACCTTTTTGTCTTTCGTTTGGTTTGTTGTTTTGTTTGCATTTTCTTCTAATTCATGTAAAGATAAATTAACAATGCTAAGCCTGGTGGGGGCACAAATAAAGCCTGGTGGCCCGCCAGGCTTTTAATACAAGGAGAGAAACCCTGAATATGATAAATGCCCACCTGTAGATTTCTGTTTTGAATTTTTGCTGTGTTTGTATCTGAACAACCCCCCGCCCCCATTTATTTTCCAGTCACTTCACAACGCTGCACTACCTTCTGTTTGTCCAACAACGTAAAATCCCCGTAGAAGATATTGGAACTTGTGGCATAAACTGTAAAATTACACATCAGATTGTTAAGACGTTAACAATCTGATGGAACCACAACACAAGCACCAACTTTTGTGGATAAAGTTCTTCCTCCTCACTTGTTCTGCAGCAGCTCATTGTCCTGTCGCAGCTGGCCCAGTTCGGAGCGGAGGCTGCGGTCCTGGCTGCTCAACGAGGAGAGCTGGCTGCGCAGCTCCGACTCCAGCTGCCGGTTGGCCTGCAGGTCTGCCTTCAGGCGCTTCACGTCCTGCTCCAGCCTTGGAGAACACAGAACTTCATTAACAGACAGGTTTTTATCCCACAAACTCCGCCACTTGGTTATTTAAGTGGAGAATGTGAGAGTCTGAATTCGTTTTAACGTGGGGAGAGCGAGTCTTACCGGACTAGAGTGTCCGGCTTCCCCAGCTGGTTATTAGGGATGCAGTTCTCCACCAGGTCCCTCTGGCCTTTCCCCGACCCCTTCTGCTTCTTCTCGTTCTTGCCGGCCGAGGAGCCCGACGGAAGGCTGCCGTTCGTGGAGCTGTGGTTCCGCGGGGACGAGTTGGTGCCGGCGTTTTTGTAGTTCTTCCCCGTCCCCCCCGTTTCTTCTTTCGCCGACATGTGAGCGTTCCCGTCGGCGAGCGCGTTCTCCCCTGCCAGGTCGTTGTTCAGTCTCTTTGTCCCGACGTAGTTCTCGATAAATTCTGCCTCCTGCAGTTTGGAGTCCAGTGCGTGTATAATACTGTTGTTATTGATTCCCACCGTGTTCTGTTTTTTGCCCTCTCGCTCTTTCGCCGTACTGTCCTTCCCTTTCTCGCGGTACTCCAGCTCCGGTAATGTGACCGAGGAGCTCTTCTTCCCGGGCGGCGCTCCGTTTTGGGTAATGACTGTGGGTTCTACCTCGGAGATCCCCTTGGCTATGGCAGCTGGGTGAGAACGAGCACACGGTGAGTTAACAGGCTAGACATAAACATTACTAAGGAGATTTACCTGGCGGACAACTTGAAACATATTTGGCCACAAACAACAGCTAAATCATGACCTTGATCGGTTGATACAAGCAGACATTAACAGAAAGGTCCTTGCTTCCTTTGGTTAGCAGTTCTGTTAAAGGGAAGAAAGTACTGGACAACAAGATTCAACTTAAAGTTTAGTCATTAAATAACCAAATGAACAGAAAAATTTGAAAACTGGCAAACCTAACTCTACAAAATTATTTTTTGAATAAGATGGTAGGTCATGACTTCCAGGTGTGGTGGCCATATGAGAGGACGTGCTTTCGCCACTCTGCTGCTCCTGTCAAAGAATTTCCTTAAAATCTCTTCCTTTCAAAACGAACTAAATGGTTAGTGAGCGCGGGTGGTCGGAATAATGCAGGGTTTCCCCCAGAAAACTTGCTAAGCCCAGTGGTCGAGGCGCCGTGGCGGTCCACCGTGTTTTTCTATTAAAAGTTGTTAAGTAGACAGGAAAAGTAATTATATGTTACGGGAAAACGCCAGTGGAAAGCTATTTAAACCCACAACTAGTCTTAAAAACAACAAATCATAAAACACAATTAAGTCAGCAGCTCCATAAGGCCCCCAGGGTTTCAGGGACCCATAACTGCTAATATTTTAACACAGACTACAGATACATAGATGTAACATTTGTTTATTGAGATTATAAATGCTGCTAAACTTGATTTAATGATTCCAGCATACATAAATTAAAAGATTTTAAATTGTTTAACATTCATATGTAAGATTTTTAAGGAGCTGGCAAGTTTACTTTGTAAAACTTCAAAGACCAATATTCATGGTTAAATTGTTTTGTTACCATAGCAACAATCTGATGCCGTGAGTTTAATCTTTCAGTTTAATCTCTGTTTGTTCACAAATACAAACTAGTAAACTGCGATTACAACTTATTGCTTTTTATTTTGGCCAGTTAAACTACCTCCCCTTCTCCCACATTTCACTAAATCTAACACAGAAGCTGTTAGAGGTGCTGATGTTTTTAGCAGCAAGAGGGGCCAAATTCTGCTCCAGGCCTCATGCAGCCTTGGACCGGCCCCTGCATGAGTTACATTTTCTGCACTGCGCAGAGATGCGCAACAAACGGGAGATTTAATTTAATGCTGCTAATGTGGCTTTAGTAGCTCTTGTATTTCGTGTCTGTTGAATTTTTAACAAGGGGACACAGAAACTATTTTGATTGGTCCAGTTTATGGGACGAGTTTCTCAAATCTCCGCGCACATCAACTCTGGCTGACTAAGTGCACAAAGCGTTTGATATGGTTTGGTTTTAACTGGAAAAATAATACTAAAAATAATAATAAAATAACATAAAACCAGCCTGATGCGTGACTACGAGGCAAGCGAGAAAGCTCCTCACCGGGCTGAACCTGCATGATGAGGTTAGCGCTGGTTCATTAACCACTAAGGCGCCGGTCAACTGGGAACACATGCATAAACTTTATCAGCGCACACAGAGCCGGGCGCTGAGCAGCGTGTTGAGGTGGAAAAGCCGCACAAAATTCTTCGTCCACAAATAGAAATCATTCTCACCACTCGCTCAACGCACCTCTGAAAGAGACACTACAAGTTCATCAAAACTAATATTAAAAATTCAAAACTGTATTTACAATAGCATATTTACAGATCACGCTCTGTGCTGTCTTAGCTACTGTGATGAGAATCTAACAGTTTTCAGCATAAATAGCTGCAGGATGAGAATTTTGTTAAATATATTGGGCTACAAATTCAGGGTTCCCCCAATGTATTATAAGCCTGGCGGCCCGCCATGCTGTATGAGGTCCCCTGCCCGGCTAAGCGTTGCTTGTTTTTATTTTTAGAAAAATTAATAATTGGAGTGGGGTGGGGGGGCGGGGGGGATCTTTTTCTTTTTCTTTTAATAAATCTTTAAGCCAGATTGCAAGCGTCTCTGTTGTTCTAAGCATTTCACTCCCGGAGCAGATTTATTTCTAAAAGGTTTATAGTTTATGCATTTAAAGCCGGAGAGCGGACCAATCACACAGCTGGCACCTCTGCTCGTTGCCTCGCGCGCTGCCTCTGCTGTATTAAATTTACCTCAGCGCGGATCGCAGGCGCCTCCTTTCACTCAAACTGGACACAGGCTGACATGTATGGACATTTGCATCAACCTCCTGTGAGGAATTGTTTTTCTTTGGAGAACTGTATATCAAGGAAAGAGTTTAAAACGAACCATGTTAGCTCTGGTTGCGCAACTCTAGGTGAACAGCAGGAATAACTTGTAGTCGCGCTTTCAGAGGTGAGGGTTGAGCGAGCGGTGAGAATGATTCATATTTGTGGACAGAATTATGTACGCCGTTTACATCTCTGGCTCTGTTTTCCCTGGAAAGTTTATGCATGTGGTCCCGGTTGACCGGAGCGTTAGTGGTTAATGAACCAGCGTTAACCTCATCATGCAGGTTCAGCCCGGTGAGGAGCTTTCTCGCTCGTCTCGTAGTCACACATCACGCTGATTTATATTATTTTAAGTATTATCTTTACGGTTAAAACCAAACCAAACGCTTTGTGCACTTATTTTAAGTTGATGCACATGGCCTCGCCGAGATCTGAAAATCTCGTCCCACAAACTTGAGCAGCCAGAACCGTTTCTGTGTATTAAAAACTCAAAAGGCACGAAATACAAGAGCTACTAAAGCCACATTAGCAGCATTAAATTAAATCTCCCGTTTGTTGCGCATCTCTGCGCAGTGCAGAAAATGTAACTCATGCAGGGGCCGGTCCAAGGCTGCATGAGGCCTGGAGCAGAATTTGGCCCCTCTTGCTGCTAAAAACATCAGCACCTCTAACAGCTTCTGTGTTAGATTTAGTGAAATGTGGGAGAAGGGGAGGTAGTTTAACTGGCCAAAATAAAAAGCAGTAAGTTATAATCGCAGTTTACTAGTTTGTATGTGTGAACAAACAGAGCTCAAACTGAAAGATTAAACTCACGGCATCAGATTGTTGCTATGGTAACAAAACAATCTAACTATGAATATTGTTCCTTGAACTTTTACAACGTAAACTTACCAGCTCCTTAAAATCTTACATTTAAATGTTAAACATTTGAAAATATTTTAATGAATGTATGCTGAAACCATTAAATCAAATTCAGCAGCATTGATCATCTCAATAAACAAATGTTACATTCATGCATCTGTGGCCTGTGCTAAAATATTAACATTTATGACCCTTGAAGGCCTGGGGGCCTTATGGAGCCGCTGACTTAATTTGGATTAAGCAGAAGTGAAAATAATTGATATTCATTTTTACTGTATTTTTTGATTAGTTGTTTTTAAGACAGGTTGTGGGTTTAGGTAGCGTTTATTGGAGATGTTTTCCCATAACATTTAATTACCCAGTAATATTTAAACTTTTCCTGTCTATTTAGCATCTTTAAAACAAAAACACGTGGGCCGCCCGTGTACCGCCTCGGCGCCCCGACCACCGGGCTTGGCGAGTTTTCTGGGGGATGAGTTTTTTCAGCTGAATACAAATCAAACAACAGCATGCACCAGATGCGATGCCTTTAAAGCATTTATTAGAGGACATATTATTAGCTGTACAGGCATTAAGTCCAAGGAAGCCAAGACTAGAAGGCAGCATCTAGAAAATAAAATAAAGGACACTCAGGAGAGGGTTTTTCAAACAAAGGATGCTGAGCTGAAAAAACAACTGTTGCTCCCAAGAGCAGAATATGGTAAACAGTCCAGTTTCAGAGCTGCATCCAGTCTCTTAAGATTAAAACAAAACTTTTACGAACAGGGGGACAAAGCTGGAAGACGTCTAGCTTGGCAAATCCAACAGCGTGAAGCAACAACCTCGATCACATCAGGTGTGACTCAGGATAAAACTCTAATCGATCCAAGGGATATTAATAATGCTTTTAAAGATTATTATCAGAAATTATACGATACTCAAGGAAATTTAGACCAAATGGAATTAGGCAAGTTTTTGAATGGGCTACATATCCCCGTCAATGCAGATGGTTGTAGAGTTGACTTAAATATAGAAATAAATAAAGAGGAATTATCACAGGCCACTGATGGAATGAGATCTGGTAAGCAAGCAGGACCTGATGGTATCCCCATTGACCTTTATAAAAAATTTGAGGATAAATTGCTGTCACCCCTTCTTGATATGTTTATGGAGTCATTTAAATAAAAAAAAAGGCAGCCTGCCTCCCTCTCTAACTGGCCACTTTTATGATCATTCTGTTGCAGAAAAACCTGTTGTTTTGATTCCTGCAAAGCAGTGTAGACCAACCTTCCTCTGCTTCTCGCTCCTGCCTCTGCAGCATCTGTTGCTCCGGCGGTAGAGCCTGCTGTAGGAGCTGCATGTAGAACTCGTTTTCCTTCTGCACCTCCTTCTGTTTCCTCAGGCGCATCTTGTAGCTAACGTAGCTCTTGAAGCCGAAGCCCAGGGTCACCACTGGATAGCCGATACTAGGAGGAATAATTACGAGACGGCCTTTTGGTTCCACAGACACCAAAGCAAAGGGGAGGGAAAACTTTTGCCCGCCAGTGTGTGCTTAAGGAAACTGCTTTGACTGAATGATGCTTACCAGTGGGCGGCGAAGGGTCGACAGAGATCTACGTGAAAATTCTTCAGATCTTTGAACCGTATGGCAGCTTCGATGTACACAAACAGAATCCAGAGCGAAACGGTGGGTAGACAGACTCCTCTCTCTGGATGAAAGAGAGCGATGTTAAAGCGGCCACATCACAGATGAGGAAGACGAGAAAACATGAAACCGACTGAAGCCTTTTTTTGGCTAACCTGTGTGCCACACGTACTGGACCCATACGTAGGTACTGGCGGCAAAAAACAACCACTGGACGGGGATGAAGAGGAGGCATATGATGTCCGATGTAAACGCCACACAGACGAAGAAAACAGAGAATGCCTAAATGGAGGGGGGGGAAGAAAGACAAAATTAGATGTTACTACATTTTCCAACTCCAAATTCCATACTTTTACCGAGCTCCTAATCTTAAATTGATACTAAACATGACTAAGACTTTACTGGAGATATTTCTACGTTGGCAAAGCTCTAAATACCTACAAAAACCAAACTGGGAGGGAAGGATGGATGGATGGATGGAACACTAGCTGCGTTTCCATTACAAGCAAACTTTGTTGATACGCCGCTAATGTTGAAAAAAAAAAAACACATTTTTGCAGTTGTTTCCACTAAATGATTAAAATCACATGTGAATATGTTTGTTCACGCGACAAGTCATTAAAAAGCATGCCACACAGTCGTCCTCCTTCCACTTCTTGTCGTCTTCTCCATCTTTTCTGCCAGTGGTAACAGCCGGTTGTTGATCTCGACTCGTGTGATCTGAAAAACTGCTTCCATTGTAGTTTTGTGAAATATAACCAATTTCGATACAGCCGAAAAACCACCTCATCCTAACGCAAAAGGTTTTTAATTGAAAATTTTAAAACTGCCGTGTTTCCATTAAGCACATTTATTTTCATAATTCCAGTTTGCGCAATTTTATGGTCAATGGAAAGGCAGCTACTAATTCACATGTTCTTCCACACTTACTCTGACCTGCACAATACTTGACCGTATTCCATACTTCCTGTAGGAACTCTATGCAAAGAGGAAACACAGACGGGCTCTTACCAGACCCTGATATCTGAAGGAGTCGTAGACGCTTCGGATGAAAAGCCAGAAAGGCCACAGGTACTCGAACCTGAACTCCAGCACAAAGTCGGCCAGCAGAACCAACACCCACACCACCAGGAACTTCAGGTACAGGAACGTGCTGCGGGAACGAGGCAACGAGTTAAAGGGGAGGTAAGGAAACTAGGCGTCTTACGGATACAGAGCCTAGCAACGATTATTTGTTCCGCTTGAACTTTTCCACTCTAGCTAATAAATGTATTTTAGCTTGACTTTAGTCGGTAGACTGCTTTCCATTTATATTGTTGTAATTTTATCACCAAATACAGTGATTGTAATCAGGGTATTTGTAGACTTTCAATTTATTTTTTATGACATTTGACTGCTTCATTAACTCACCTTCTCAGGGACTACAGATCTAAAGCTAGGTATGGTGCAAAGCATCTTTTGCTAATGTTTTTAATAAACCAAACGAACCACATAGGCACACTATAGAGGATAATTGTAAAGAGAAAGGGAAATTATACAAAATAAAAATCTATAAATTGTGGTGTGTGGCTTTCTATCCCGCCAAGTCAATACTTTGTAAGATACTGCAGTTATAGTTTGGAGTCTTTTGGACTGTACTCTTTCCAGTGATAGAGACGAGAGATTCAAACTATGTTGATGGAGAATGACTGAATATATATATTTTCAGTCTAGTTTAACATATTATCAGCTGGGTTTAGGTCTGGACTTTGACTGGGCCATTCGTTGAACAGTATGTGTAGGTCAACTGGCAAAATTGCAATTGTTGTCGTTAATAATGTATAAATAGTAGAGTTAATTGTGGGAATATTTTAAGGCCTGAACTGGTTTTGGTAGACTTGAATGCTGAAGTGTATGAGAGTGTATTATACCTACTCTTTTGGAGCAATTTGTGTAAAACTGGCATGTCCATTTGACATATTTATTCCGTTTTAATCTTTTTGTTGTCTGCTCAAAATAAATAAGTAAATAGATAAATGCACATTTAAATAACTTTTAAATTAATTATGAGTATTTACTAATTCTATTTGAAAGGTGTTTAATACACGGGCATGTCACAATTTTCAGGTTTATTCGTAAAAGGATTTGAATGCCACATTTTGTGTCCGTCGCATCCAATAAAATACACCAACCTTTGTGTTTGTGACACGACTAATAGTTCCAGGAGCACCAGCAAACACTCAAGATGGTTGGATAATAATTGCCTGAAAATCACATTTATACATTTCACTACTGATCTGTGTTGAAAAAAAATTCTACATTCCCAAAGCAAATTTAAAGTCATTAGTCAATTTGAACGCAGACAAAACACAGGATAGGCCCTAAAGAAGCTGACTGAAGCCCACTGTGTGGTGTAAGCTCTCCATATGATGAGTGTGGTGGGTCTTGTCTGGACATGCTGGCCAGCACAGCTGCTTTCCATTTCGTGTGGATTGCCACCAATCAACCAAAGGGGCCGGCCGGCTGTTTGTGTTGCAACAAGTTAAATTAAATCGGCTGTAAATAAGACATTGTTTCATTCATGCATTTAAATTGAGCCCCCCACCACCGCCTCTGCCAGACAAAGCACATGTGATTTCAAAACGAGCGCCTCCGTCATTACAGCTTTTGTCACAAAGTTCCAGAGCATTTTTCCATTTTAACCGGACAAATTTCCTCAGGGTGTAATTTATTATTAATGGCGCTCGTGGAGTTATTCAAGCACTAATTCAAATTTGAGCAGAAATCTTTTTTTTTTTTTTTTTAAGGCTTACACCGTGTCTACATGCCAGCTTATAAAACCGTTAACCCGGGCCTGATACTGTGAAAAATACACGAGCACGTCCATTCAGTTCATATTGCAGCTGAAACGCTGAAATACGAACGCAACAGAGGCTGTCAGTCGCGTCCTGACACATACAGAGCGACGCCATTGTTATACAATAAGGTCCCTCCAGCCCCCTTTTTTTTTTGTACCTGCTATATATACCCTCGGTGATTCGGTTCCGTTTTAACGGCCGTCGGAGTTTGCTGCAGTCCGCATTGCGCCGCTTCATCCTCCCCCTGTTGATTCTCTGTTGATATCGCTCTGGTAACTGGAACTGGAAACGTCACCCGCTCATCCTAATATCCCCACTTGTTCCAATTACCCACCATTGTAGCTGTTTTATGCTCATGAAACAAAGAAATAAATAAAAACAGTCCGCCGAAGGCCCTCCCCCTTTCACGACACGCTGCGTTGCTCGCGTCTTGACGTGTCGCGGCGGCGACGTCGAAGACGTAGGAAACATGGCTGCTCCCTGCTAGTCGAAGTGTTTCCCTGAATTTTTATCTATTTGTGCAAAACATTCATTTCTGAACGGTAAGTCTCATGAGATCGTACGTAAGTTTCAGTTTGGGTTTGGTTTATTCGCCGTAAAGACGCTTCGAAAAAGTCAAAGTAGACGCCAGTATGCGCACTATTTCTTCTCACATGTTTTCTTAACCACGTTTGTTTTGGTATTTCGCTTAGCTCTTTTCCTCCAAGCCACAACGTTTCCTGTTTCAGACATATTATATTACTTAGCTTAACAAGAGAAGCCGTGGGTGTAAGCGAACGAAAGCACGTTTGTGGATTTTTCAACTTTGAGTTTCTGGGTGATTGAAGCTGCAGTGAAGCTCACTGTCAAATATGGCGGCCAGATGAAGCTTTTTATTAAAGCTGTAAAGTTTTTACCCAGTTGGAAAAAAAAAGTTTATTTCTCGAGTATTAGAAAGCTCAGCAGTGCCACCTGCTGATCTAAAAATGAAAATCAGGAAATTATGCATTATGTGTAATATTTTAGATACTTATTTGTAATCCAAAATTTGATTGTACCTTTAATTTTTTACTAAATTTTACTCTTAAAAGGAAGCTACGTGCTCATGCAGCTGGGAAATAGGTATGCTATTACAAGTCTTAAAAGCTGCATTTAAAAACAAACTATTTAAATTAGCAGGGCATAAAAACAGAAGAATCAAATGATATCAAGGCTGTTAGCTTGAAATGAAGATAGTTTCAAAGCTTAAGTTCTTGGAGAGATGCTTCACTACTTGCACTAAAATATATAATAAACGGGCACCTAAGCATCCCAAAAACTGGAAATTTTTTTTAGAAATAAGCACGTTACTGGTAAATGATCCACCTTTTTCAGTGTTTAGAATAAATAGCAGGTAATTTACCTGTAATTGTCTTTCATCCAGCATAAAAAGGTCAAGACAAAATTTTTCCTGCTGTAACATTTTGTATATTTTTGCCTTTTACACATTTATCTAAATGTCAAAGGGATTCCCATGATAAAATATTTTTTTTAATTGTTTTTAAGCTGTTAAATAACAATTAGCTCTGTGTTTCGACAGATGATTAACACCGAGAAAACGCTCCCATCTGTTGAAGAGCAAGAACAGGACAAGATGGAAGAAGACAAGGAGGACGACGAAGAGGAAGAAGCCACAAGTTCAGATAATAATAATGATGAGGAGGAGGAAGAGGAGGTGGAAAAGGAAGCCGGAGGTGAAAAGGAAGCAGAACCGTCGTCTGCTGTGGAGGAAAAGAAGCCCTCCGATGTCCTGAATCTAAACAACGAGGTGGTGAAGATGAGGAAGGAGGTGAAGAGGGTGAAGGCTCTGATCATCAGGAAGCTCACTCGTCAGATTGTCGCCTTGAAGAAGAAGAAGGGAAAGGAGGCAGAAATGGAGAGGAATCAGAGGAGAGCTGCGAGGCTGCTGGAGGAGGTCCACAGCATGAAGAAGCTCCCTCCAGACGGGGTACGGCCGTCCCGCTCTTTCTCTGAAACCTCAAATGTTCTGTGTTTGCTTGATTCCACAGTCAGGGGAAGGCATTTAGCCTCATTGTTAGTCTTTTGCTGTTTCCAGATTTCTTCCAGCATGTTAGTCTCATCTAACTATAGCAACTTCTGCGCCTGTCATAGTAAAATCCAAGCAAAATGTATTTCTATAGCAAAACAAAAAATGAGGTGTGAATACTTTTGCTAAGCAAATCGTGAATTTTACAACTCTAACCGGAAGTGTTTTAATTTTTTTTTTTTGCCGACAACTACAGGTGACCAAGATGGCCTTGCAAAAGAACCTTAACTTCGAGCGTGTTTGCAAAAACCCCAAGTCGACCATGTTAGACAGAGCCGTAGCACGCATCGCCAGCCACCCTCAGTTCAGGAAGAAGATCGAGAGCATCAGAGCCGCAGTCAAAGACTTCAGAGAGGAGCGCGTGAATGCCAGGAAACAGGGGGAGCATCCAAAAGGTCAGAGACAACCAGAAAAAGCCACCCAGCTTTTACCAGACACGAGACAGGATAGGAAAAATGAGGATAAAGACAAAGACAATCCTGTGAACCAACAAGTGGAAGACATTAAGGAAGGAACAGATGTCCTTAAAAGTGCTAAGAAATCAGTTGTACAATCACCTGCTACCCCTGATGCTCACAAGCAAGATAAGCCAGAGTCTACCAGTGCTAAATCTACTGTAGTTAAAAGCAGCACAAAGCCTACGCCTCAAAGCAAACACGAAGAGAAGAATTTCCGTCTTCAGCCTGTTCCTGAATTAGCGCTCGAAAGCGCAGATGAAGAAGAGAGCGACGTAGAGTCGTCGGACGACGAAGAGAAAGAGTACTTCGACGACAGCACGGAGGAGCGTTTCCACAAGCAGTCCTCTGCGTCAGAGGAGAGCGATGAAGACGACTTCTTCATAGGGAAAGTTAGCAAATTCAAGAAGAAGAAGAAAAAAGAGACGAGCGGTGAAGCGGAGGCGAATAAAGAAGGGGAAGGGAAAAAGGATCCGGGCGACCCGAAAACCGACAAAATCCGGAGTGAACTGGACGCGCTGGAGTCCAGGTTGAAGTCCAAACCCATGACAGTTCAGTCTGTGTTCTGCTCGTCGCTGGCCAGAGGTAAGGGCGGACGGGGTGGCGACAAAGGGAAAGGAACGGGTAAATCTGGAGCTCCGGGGAACTTCAAAAGCGGCAGAGGTCTAAATGATGGAGGTTCTGGCAAATTAAAGTTCACGAAGCAGGAGAACAGAACTTCAAATTCTGGGGGCAAGTTCGGCAAACACCCCGAGTCGGACAGAAAAGAATCTGGGTCCGCCGGAAGAGGAAGAGGCAAAGACGTCCGAAAGAAGAAGGACAACAGGGGGGGAGGCTTCCTCTCCCATCAGCCGCCACAGCCGGCGCTCCATCCATCATGGGAGGCCAGCAAGAAGAGGAAGGAGCAGCAGGGACAAATCCTGGCATTCCAAGGGAAGAAGATTAAATTTGATGATGATGATGACTGAAGGAATAGTTTTAGAAAAGAATAAATTTAGCCTTCAGGAATGTATTTTGGATCTGGTCATCTTCTGTTCCTCCTAGGTGTAAAATCTATTGCTTGGACACTTGTCATTTGTTCAAGCATAGATGCAAGACGGTGTGTTGGGACCGTTGCGAACTTCTTTGTCTTTAGTGATAAAACTTAAATCTTAAGATGTGTGAGATGTCAGAATATGACGGTTTAGTACTTTTTATTTTTATTAATCTACTGTGTGTTTCAAGGAAAATTTCTATTAAACTTTGATTGTCATGTGTATGGACATGGACACGCCACCTATTTCCCTGCTTACATTTCTGTGAAACTGTCATATTGTGTTGTGTTTACACTGCGGAAAACCTTTGACTTAACTAACCATTTCTTGTTTATGCTAGCCCCTGTTATTAGGTAAGTTTAAATCAACGGCAAATTTTGGAGGTTATTTTGCCCTTTGCAGCTCTTTGTTTCTTCAAATATTATTAGCGGTGTCTTTGAATTTATTTAAAGGTACACAGAATTGTGTTAACTTAATAAAATATTCGATCACTTGAACCTTTATCTTCTCATTGTGAAATACAAGACTTATGAGACAATCGCAGAAATGTCTTCTTACGCTTTTTTGACTGTTATTCAAATGCGCCACCTGCTGGCAGAAGTAATAGCACATCATTAAGCGTTCAACTTGGGCTACTCTAAAAAGTTGAAATAATTATTTTGAATAAGAAACTAAACATATATTGTTTAAAAAGATAGTTTGGAGAAAACATGGCTTACAGAAAGCCATGATATCTAAAGATTTACTGTAATATAGATGATTATGTAAGTATACGTTACTCGTGAAGAGCAAAACATTTTTCTGATTACAATTAGTATTTTTTTTCCCCTCATTTTGAAGAACCCATTTTGTGTCACACCACGTTTTACCTCAGGGAAAACAATTCATGGATTACTAATTGTCATCAAATACTGTGACAATAGAGTTTTCTCATTACATTTAAGAATCTGAACAAGCCTGAGTTGTGTTAAACCCCGAGAACTTGCGATTGACTTGAATTACTTTGATTGTTTTGAAATCAAAATGATACAATTCAGCATATACGATTTAATCCCCATCAAAAATGATAAGCAGTAAAATAGGAAAGAAACTCCTAATACTGTAGTCTGTAGCACAGTCTCCTCATTTCTGGCTTTAGTAGTGTTGTGTTAGTTTTGGTAATTTCACTACAAGTTATTTATAACCTCAAAGGAACTTGGATCTTGGAGTGACATCAAAATCATTTTATTTGTTCAAGTTCCAAATTAAGACACAAACAGGATCGACATCCACAGTGACCGGTATTAGCATTTCCTAATAGTAATTAGCCTTAATAACGATGTATTTTTATTAGCATAACTTTAAAGTTTTGTAGCACCATATTTAGTAAAAGAGGACTGTATCAGACAGATTTAATGAGATATAAATTATCTGAGGTGCACAGTGACGTAAGGCATCCACTTGGATTTTGACGCTGCTTGGGGTTATTTAGAAAATTCTGACATTTCTATTAATTTCTCCCAACTATAAACTGGAGTATTTCAACTTCTAATTGTAAACGAAACATAAACTGCATATGTCATTTTTATCAACCATTGGGTATGAACATTTACCTGTTTTCCCCCCCACCAATCTGAAAAAGTTAATCTTCCTTCGATTTAGTATTTGAAGATACGCGTTAAAATGGTCTCACTGGGAAAAGTTGAGTTGGTTTTGTGGTTCTTGCTGTAAAAATTATTAAAACATCTGGTGCCTGAATACGGTAAACGTTATTAAGCCAAACTTAGCGTAGTAACGCCTCACGACAACTTTAGTAACGCTTATTTTACCCATTGATGCTAACATATGGTTTGATGACGTTAGAAAATCTAAAGCCTATTGTTTCTCGTAGGATTCAGTTGGAAGGAATATTTGCCTTAATTTTGTAAAATTCTCAAACGCAATAATAATAATAATAATAATAATAATAATAATAATAATAATAATAATAATAATAATAACAATAATAATAATAATAATAATAATAATAATAATAATAATAATAATAATAATAATAATAATAATAATAATAATAA
>CAEGAE010011143.1:0-34602 GCA_903067095.1 Girardinus metallicus | reverse complement strand
ATCAATCAATCAATCAATCAATCAATCAATCAATCAATCAATCAATCAATCAATCAATCAATCAATCAATCAATCAAGTTTATTTATATAGCAAATGTTAGGAACAAAGTGGTTCAATGTGCTTTACATAACAAAAACAGAAAATTACAAAGTTATAAAGAAAAATGCCAGTAGTAGTTCTTACTACTGCTAGTTCTTACTACTAGCAGTAGTAAGAACACAATTTATCCAAAGACACATTTCGGGACACTCAAGATCACTGTACGAAAACAAAGAAAAGTGTTAAAAAGTGTGTGTGAAACATCAGAGATCTCTCAGCCTCAGCAGACACATCCAAGAGGAGAGGATTGTTATAAGAATGTACGGCTCACTGGATGTTTTAAAAGCCTGACATAAAAAGATCTGAGAGTTCTTATGGGCGCATGCAATAAAAAATGTCCCGTTAAATAAGATGTTAAATGTTTATGTAGCTGCAGTTAAAATATTGTTTTATTCAGAGCATCCATATGAAGGTTTATCTATTAGTTGTTTGTTTCTAGGTGGATTACCTGCAATATTGACTTTATACACCATTTATACAGCATTTTTTCATATTTGAGGTTGTGCTGGACTCCTTAGTGAAAATTGTTGCATTTGACTGTAAGCATTTACAGGTGAAACCTATGTTTATTCACATGGTTCTTTTTATTTGTAATCTGAAGATGTGATTTTAAAAGTCCAAGACAGAAAAAAATGGACTGTAACACCCTCCTAAAAGTCCTGAAAGCTTAACAGAGAGCTTAATGTAAGAAAATAGCAAATTTATAAAATTCTATATTACACAATTTGACTCTATGTGAAGATGCCCAAAGTGATGGATCACCTAGTCTCCTTAAAAACCTTTTTGTCATCATGTATTTGTGTGCGCTCACTTGAGCTGTGTTATGACCTTCAGGTATCTGCAATTAAAAAAAAAAACTCAAGATTTGATTTTGGCATCCAGTCAGGCATAGCAAAGCTAAGAAAAGGGCCCCAGCCATTTTAAGACAGTTTGAAGTCAAATAAATGCTTTACATCATTTTTTGATTCAGCTACAATCATCTGCTTTTCAGTGAATTCCTTCACTGTAGGCAGGATTAGCTGATTATTGTTGTGGCTCCAAACTGTGACAGGAAGGAGAAAAAAAAATCAACCTCTGAGCTCCTTGGAGTCAAATCTTTTCCCACAGTTTTACAATCCCTTTCCTGAGATTTGCAAGCTATGAAGAGCAGATATTTAATCTACCTGTTTTAAGGAAGGGAGTAGCAATTTCAAGGAAATTAAAACGTAATCACATTCAAACATTCATCCTCAATAATTGATAAAGTAAATAAAACGATACAGAAAAATGAATAACAGAAGAAAGTATGTTTTAGTCGAGCTAACTTGTTAAACTTTCGCCGTCCTTTCCTCTCGCTCTCCTTTAGAGGGGAAAAGAGATTCCTCTGGTGATGACAGCTTCTCTCCACTGACTGCAATCTTCCCTACATTTTTTGCTTTTGGTTTTGTTTTATCTCACTCCTCCATGCGGGGTATGCTCAGGGGCTTGAGGGACTGTATGCTGCAAGGTGGGATAAGAAACAGACAAACACATGGGCAGCAACCCCGATCTGAGTGTCTGCCAATGTCCTGATAAGCTGACAGGCAGGAGAGGACAGCAAGAAGTGGAAGGAGAGCGTTATGAGGACGCCGGGCTGCCACAATTGTCATATCTGAGTGCTAATGGACTCTGTGATCTCACGGCTTTGCGTATAAATAGCAGACCTCTCAGTCACGTTGCTGGTGTCATTATGCATTTTAAGCTTTTTTTGCATGCCATTTCAAACAATAAGTGACCAGCAAAACGGTTCTGATTGGGCTAAAAACAACAAAGACTATGCCATCGCTTTAAAATGGTAAGCTGAAAATGCAACAAAAAAAAGCATAAAATACTGCAAAATACGACGTAGTACAGCATTCATGGATTCTATGGTGAAAAGTCATAAACCAGATATCACAGCAGCAACAAATAGTTCTTACTGCTTATTTTTTTACGTCAGACATGCAGTTTAAAAAAATTTGCATTCAGACAACAAGCAAAATGTTACCACTTTTAACCAAACAAAGGCTAAAAAAAGCATAAAAATATGAAACTGAAAGGTGTGATTTGGCAAAGCAAAGATAAACCACGCGAGACAAAAATAACCTGTTTAAAAACCTTTTTGGAAAATGGAAAAAAGAAATAAGTTAAAAAAATCAGACATTGTTTCCAGATCTGGGAAATTTCAAAAGCAAGTTTTATGTTTATCTAGATTTCTCAAAACTTTGTCTCAACCCTGCTAATATTTTGAAATAGATTGTGTACAATCATGACATCTTTGCAGAAAATATGATGAGGACATGTGCTAGCATAGCCTGTTCTACGCTTTGCTTTGTGCAGAGTGTCTATACCTTGGTTATCGAGGAACAATTGCTTGCTGGCGGAGTGGACTCTGCTCAAGTTTTAAATGATTGAATCTAATTTTACCCAGTCACTAATGTTTGACTGTGATGTGCATAACGTGCCAAAGATTTGTCCATCAATATTTACCTGCCTGTTACACACTGAATTTTAACCCTGCTAATCGCCCGGTGATGTTTCATTTTAGTACAGAGCACACTTCTCTAACGCACATTTAACACCCAGAGAGACTGACTGCTTCTGTGTTTAAATGAATTTAACCTCATTGCAGGGATTTAGAGCCAAACAGTTATTAATGTTAGTGTCCCACCCTCCCCTCAGGATATTTACAGAATCTGTTTATTTGTGTGTTTTAAGTTCTCTGCTACCAAAAAGTGAATTTTCATTTCATCATTTAACCATCTGAACATCTGCCTGTATTTTGATGGTTGGTCAGTCCATCTGTCTGATGATTAGTACACATCTGTCTGTCTGTCCATCTGCCAGCTTTTGGAGCCAAGGTGTTGGAGACATAAGCAACATTAAAGTCATGTTATGCAGTGGTGGAAAAAATAGAAATGGAGTTAACAAAAAACAAATAAAACTGGGTGACACTCAAATTAAAGCAGACTGCCTGAAATAAGAAGACTATGTGGTTCAACATCTTGTCTTATAAAGAAATATTAAAACAATCTAAACAAGGATTTGCAGACAAGCAATTGTTTTGTCACCGATTCAAAGAGGATGGCATGTCTAGAACAGGTGCCAGAGCATAAGTTGAGGCCTCATATGTGAAGTAATTGTGTCAACAAGTGGTTGAAGAAGGATTTGATAGTCAAAACAGCATATAGAGATCACCAGGTCACTTAATCAAACCTTGTCAAGCTGCATCTGTGGGGGATTCTCTGTTTTTGGGATCATCAATCTTGGCGAAGATATGATTCTATGTAAATAAGATAATGCACAAAAAAGAAAGATTATTTCCAAATATTGCTTGACCTATGCTTGTTTCCAGATCATCAAACCTTAATTAGCTGTGCCCATGCTCAGATGCAGAATATCTATTTCAGTACAAAGACAATAGCAGCACCACTGAGCTCAATGGCTCATGTGGCAAGATCTCGATTCCTCATCTTCTGGCTGCAAATCAATGGAGTGAGATGGCCTTTGGCTTCATTTTTCATCTTTAATATTGATCACTGTTCTGCTTTGGAGTGCGCTGTCAGTCCAATTACAGAAAATCTAATTGATTTTTTTCTCACAGGCCCAGTTAGATTGGATTGGTTTATGCAAAGCAGTTCAAGCAGGAGCTGTCTATGTGTAAAACACAGCCCTAATGAGCAGGAAAACCCGAACCACCTCCCAGAAAAATAGAACAAAGTTTTATATTAATCCAGCAACACTGATGCATTTCAAGTCACTTCTCTGATGATGCCACCACTATGAGATTATCTTTTATTTATTTAAAATGTAATAGGCAAGAACGGCTGTGTTGAATATCTTTTCACTAACACAGTCAAAACTTTTGCAAAGTGCTGATAATTCACACAATTATAGGAGGTGAACAAAGCAGGTGTCTCTTCATTTGAAAATTCCACAATGACCTTTGCAAGAAGCCTCTGCTCATGAAATATACATGACCCTGAACACAATATGTCAGACAGCTAGATAAGGCTAATTAGCTGCAGGTAAATTCTGAAGGCCTCGCTCTCTCTTTTGTCCCTGCAAAGGCACAGACCTTGGTCAAAGTCCTTCAATCTCCTGTGCTGTGTGACGCATTCACGCAGATCTGACAGTGTTGACTTTGCTACATTTAAAACTGTTTATTGAAGCATGGAAAAATATGACCACTTTGTATAGAAACTGAAGACATGCACTGTAAAGGCAAAATGTGAGATCAAGGATAGAAGCATTGTCCTCTATAACTGGTATTCAGAGACTTCTACACTGTTGAAGACTATGTCTGTGGCTAAAAATGTTTTCAACCTGTGTAAGTGTGAAGAAATTAAGCACATTTTGTGAATCTTCGAGTCACATCTATGAAGTAGATGGGTGCAACTTCTTATGTGCTGTCATTTTGGGATAAAAATATGGCAACCACTGGGTTTAATGGTAAAATGTAGAGTGAGCTACTATTTAGGTATAGAACAAGTTACTTTTTGCTTTGAGTTCTCTCCGTGAACATGTTTACTTTCTTTGTTAATATAGAAAGATAGTTTTATACATCAGATAAAAAGACATATATCCATTTTATCTCACTGCCTGATCAGACCAAACTTCTCTTGTTTTAGATTAAGCTCACCAAAATTATTTTTATTTGCTCAAAGCCAGAAAACTTAGCCAGAAGATTTTCTAAAGCTATTTTTGTAACTATCTTCAAATTCAGAAATTTACATACAGAATGATTACTGTCTCTTTAAACAATAAGAAAATGCCCAGATGATAATATCATAGCTTTGGATACATTTGAGTTAGTTGGAGAAACACCCGCAGATGCGTTTTAAGACCACAAACTGTGCACACATCTTTCTGATTCCAACTGCACATCTGTACAATGAATTAATTAGAATATATTTCCCACTTTCCATGAAAAGTCACCTGTCCCAGTCAAAACTTGTTCAGGAACATTGTGACAAAACATGACATAGTACCCTTAATATTGTTTCCCAATCAGAAATTTCTCGACCACAATCTGGTAATCTACCCAGGGATGCATCAGACAGTCCAACGAATCCAGAGCATCTGCTGCTCATCTTAAAGTGCCAGGGCTCGCTGAATGCCATCAGACTTAATGTGCCAATGCTCTCAATGAGTTAAAGCTGTACTGAAAAGAAGAAGGATCTACACTCTGTTAGGAAAGCTGATTTAACAGCTTGGAGTTGACTTTAGTTGCCAGAACTCCAATTCCAAAACAGACTTTATTTATAATTTTGCACAAATTGTTAAATCCAGATATCTCAACCCTCAAATCAAGATTCACTGTTTCTGGTATTTTTGCTATGACGCTGCTGAATAATTCTTTTAGTCCCATCAGGTCAGTGATTAACGTCTTTTCAAATTTTTTAAATTATGAGTATAAAGACTTTTGTAAACTAGACATTGTAGACATTTTAGGCTAAACCTGCCACTGCTAATATTGATGAAAGTATCACAGTCACTACTGGAAACTCGTAATGTCTCCAGTGCTGTAGATCACACCTCATTTCCCATTTAATTGTCATTTGTTGGTGATCAACAGTCTAATAGCCTTCAGGCAGGCGTTTGTGTTTGTTTGGTTGCCTTAGAGCAGTGGAAATGTGTTGCATTACAGCCGTCTATCACTTGTCTCCTCACTTTAATTTATTCTTTTGCATTCCTGGAGGCTTGTATTGGAGCTAACACCCCTCTTTCATTGCACCTTTGCTTAGCCATCAAGCAAATATACATGTTAGGGGAGGAGGAGGAGAGACGCAGATAGTTCTGTCTCCTCTTTCTTTGGTGCCCCCCTTACTGAGCTGTCATCACTCCCTGGCACCGGGCACACAGCACAGCTGCAGGGGAACCACACTGCAGGGAACCTTCGTTTCCATCTGTCTCCAATTCACAGTAGCACCTATTTAGAGCAGCTCAGTGCCAGTGCATGTCAGGAGACACAAGAGAGCAGAGGGAAAGGGTGTATGGGGGTCAGCAGAGGTCTGGATCAACATGTCGGAGTTCAGGGCAAAAAGAGTGAAATAATGACTAAAGTGGTCAGCTTGCAGGAAGAAAAGTGTACATAAACTTTATTGGTTTATATGAAAAAGGCAAACAGAAATTCATGCACTTGAAACGAAGTGTTTATATTTTGTACATTACATAAAATGACACAAAATGACCCTTTCACTGTCTGCCACTAAATAAGACTAAATTTGTCATGTTTTGGATCACTAAGCTTGCCAAAATTATTCAAATTTGAAAAACAGAAAAAAACAGAGAATAATGTGTGATAAATTCAGAATTTCACAATCATTCCTGTAGTACTTACTAGAAATGTTTAAATATTTGATTCTAACATTTTTGGCATCCTTCTGCAGGATTTTTAAACTAATTTACTGGAATATTCACATAATGTTTCTTTCCTATGATGGCAACTATTTTGTGAAATGCACCAATTCCTCCTGCAGCAAAAAACTCTCACAATTTGATGTCTCCACTAATAGTTGGAAAGATGTTCCCAGTAATGCAAGCTTTCCTTAACTTACTACAGACCTATTACTGGTCATAAGGGTCAAATACTTGAGTTTTAGTTTCATCAGATTACAGGACATGCCTTCCAAACTTCAGGTCTTTGTCACTTTAGTGCATTAGCGAATTATAATGCTGCTTTTTATATTGATCTTAAAGTCAAGTCTGTTTTCTTGCTAAGTATCTTTTCAGCCAATGTTGAAACAGGATTTGTGTCACTATGTTTATAATTTCTTACCAGATTTTCAGTCAGAATCTTCACAATGTCTTTTGGTTTCCATCTGAGGCTGTTATGCAAATTTAGCTCTAGAAACAAGGTTAATCTCTGGGACAGAGAATCTTTGATGGCTGGACATTCCCATGCTGTTAATATTTGCATATTGTTTGAACAGAGCGCATCTTAAGATGTCTGGAAATTGTACCCAAAGATAATCCAGCCTTGTGGAGGTCCACAACTCTCCTCCTGGCATGCAGCGCACACAACCACTTAAATGCATTTATAAAGTGCACGTAGATATCTGGTTTTAACTGTATACCAGCAACAAAACCTTACACATCACTATAAAGTCCATGTAAGTTTGCATATACCAACATTTGGATGTGTAAACATGTTTTTGTTTTGTTTGTTTCCAATATGTGCACAAACAAAATATATTCCAGAGCTTTGTGACTGTGTGAGTATGAGGCTCGGCTTAATTTAGCAGGTGTGCTTTGACAGTTCTTGAATGAGAGCCAAGGCTGCTGTTAGAAGGATAAGAAAGAGGAGGCGCTCAGTCTGCATCTGTGTGGATCTTGACTGTGACAGATGGGGACGGTTTAACTTATAGAGTTCTGTTAAGATCTGTAGGTTTACTCTGACGATGTCTGTGCCAAACAGGTGTGTATTCTAAAAACACCACGGAGAGAAAAAAGGTGAACGAGCCTCGACTGACGTATTTGTTTGTTAGTGGCGTTTCTACTGATGGAAGGAGGCTTTGTTTTTCCCGAAGACTTTGTGTGGGCTTGTGATTGTGTTCGGTTCTGCCTTTGGAAGACAAGGGACTCTGTTGTTTAAAAAATCGAAACAAATTCCCAACTCTTCACCACGAGAGGCGTCACTAGAAAGGGTACAAAATGTCACCTCTTGTACTCTTCTTGCAGGCAGAATATTTATAGCCTTGTTTGAGTGCAAAGGATAATTCTAATATACATAAAGCTAAAGATTTTAACTTTAGTTTTAATCTGCTGCGTAATCGTTGAGATATTCCTCCAAATACTGCACATCACTGCTTGCATGTGTTGGCTGAAACAGCTACTGTTGGTAACGGCTGCACAGTTGAAAAGTTCATCCAGTTAGTGGTGGCCAGGTGTCTCACAGGCGGGCAAGACGCTCCACCATATGCCTGCTTCTCACCACCAGACGCCAGCCGTCCCAACCACTGACTTTCACATGCTCTACTTTCACTGCACAAGGTGAAAACTTGCTTTGAGCCCAACCAACTTGTGCGTTTACCTTCGCGAAAGAGTGAAACTTACTCGGTCACTGTTGCGAATTAATACAGAACAATTAATAACCTAGCCAGGAAACAAGAATGACTGATTTGAATGCATTTCTGCAGGATTTATGACACACCAGCAAACTTGCAGATTATTTTGCCTCCCTCCTGCATGCTGATTGGAGGTTTAAAGCGGTAATGAAGTCCTGGTGTGTCCTCCTGCTGGGTTTGTATTTGGTGAGGGGTGCCTGTGTGTCGCTGATAGAGGGATCTCTCTGACACGGCTGCTCTGGCTCGCCGCATCTGGAAGCCAGCAGCAGCAGCCGCTGGGGGGAGATAAGGAGAGGCTAGTTGCTCTCCTGTAACTCACGTTTTTGCCCCCCTCTGTCCCGTTCTACTTCTCCTTCGCCATTCCTCCCTCCAACCATCCTCTGTCCCATCATCCCCCTCCCCCGACCTTATCTCGAGGGAGAAGGCACCACTGGGTCGCTGCTGTGATAGCACCTGCCAGAACCAGAGCTGGTCTCTGGTGATTATGGGGGAATCATTATCTCTCCCTCCCCAAAAACTCATTTTATACCTGCCAACATCTGAGGGGATGCAAAAGGAGGAGCAGCAAGGGAGCAAAAGGCTTCTCTAACAAAACTGTGTTTATCAAAAGGGAAAGTTCAAATATAGAAATCAAAATTGGATTTAAAAAAAAGAGTTACTATCAGACTTTTACAAAATTTGCTCTGTAACTGACCTCAAATATGAGCAAAAATCTTGCTCATATGCTATTACTGGAAAGGTAACAAGGAGCTTCTTAGTGTGTTAATTAAATGTTAAATGTTTCTGTCTGTCATCTCATTTACAGCTTTCATTGATTAGACCAGTGGTTCTCAAACTTTTTCTCCTGGGGCCCCCCAGTGGTTTCCAAACATTTGGAAACCACTGGGGGTTCCCAAACTGTGGGTTGCTCCCATAGAACATAAAATAAAAATATACTTTTTATTTTATGTTCTATGTCTAGCCTAGCCTGCTCATTTCCTCCATACATGATTCCTCTCAATTCTCATCTCCTTTGAGTTCTCAGTCTGGGATTTCTCCCATTGAGCAGAATTTCCATCCATCCATCCATTTTCTGTTCACCCTTGTCCCTTAATGAGGTCGGGAGGTGCTGGTGCCTATCTCCAGCAAGCGTTCCGGGTGAGAGGCGGGGTTCACCCTGGACAGGTCACCAGTCTGTTGCAGGGCAACACAGAGACAAACAGGACAAACAACCATGCACTCACACACTCACACCTAGGGACAATTTGGAGAGGCCAATCAACCTGACAGTCATGTTTTTGGACTGTGGGAGGAAGCCGGAGTACCCGGATAGAATCCACGCATGCACAGGGAGAACATGCAAACTCCATGCAGAAAGACCCCGGGCTGGGATTCAAACTGAGCAGAATTTTTTAGGCTGAATTTCTACTGTATCAATCAGCAAACAGAAGGAGAACTTGCAAATGATGACATAGATTTTCTGAGTTTATTTTAGAATTGCAGTCTGCCTGTAGTTCTAGCAATGGCAGTGGAGGAAGTAGACGAAGCTGTTCAGTCCGTGTTGGCGAAGCTTCCAGTAAAATCTGATTATTTGAACTTCAACAAAGTCTACATCTCCAGCAAGCTATCGCTTCTCAATCGCTGAGGTTCTACACTTTGTATGAGGCAAAGTGTAGAAAAAGGTCTGGTTTTTACCAGGCTCTGTTATTTTTTTGTTTGTTTTTCTTGGTTGTCCATTGGTACTGCCTTTATCTTAATTAAAGCATTTTGTGTTGCTTTTGTTTTGTAATTAAAGTAATTTATAAACTATGACTTTCTACTCCCTATAAACCAAGCAGAATGTCAAGCAATTCAACTTAGACATCGAAGGGAGACAGAGATTTGCAGTCATAATTCACAATCATATTTATATTCAGCTTGATTAAACCTATAAATACCACATGTGTGTAACCAAAAGTGGGGAATTCCAGTGGTTACAAGTAAAAATGCATTTAAAAACCACCCGCATTTCGTAAACAGCACTTTCTGAGGGTTTATAGAGAAATCAGTTCTCCGTCACTGTCCCCCGCTACGCCCAAATACTGAGAAAGCCACATCAGGTTCTCTCACTTCCTCTCTGCTGATGACCATCTGTGTGTTGGTTTCAGCTAGGCGCTTGTCACATCTGTTTGCTCACATCCCGTCTCACTTCTCTCATCCGCAGAGCCCTAGCACCAATGAGAACTTGTGACAGAGCCACTGCTGGGGAGCATTGTTGCTACACAGTGTGAAATTCTGATGGAATGAAAACCCTGAGCAAATATACATTGGTTTCAAGTTAGTAAAGCATATATTCATACAATAGAAATATGTTTTAATTATAATTCTACTTATAGTAGCTTCCAGATAAAAATAATTATATCTGTGTATAGTTTAGAGTAAGGGAAGGCTGGTAAAGGTTTTGATACTTATTCTGCTGAGCTATTTTATGTTCTCGTGCTGTGAATCAGTTTCACCTCTCGATGTTTTTATGATTGACCTGAAATCTTACTTTAATCTAAAATGCCTCCATGGAGCACCGTTTACTCTTTCTCTTTGCAATATCAAAATCAGGAATAGCTAAGATTTTTCTGCATTTTTGGGGCTGTGTGTTCAAATGTAATTGTGACAAATCTCATCCAAAATCAGTCTCTATATGTTAGAAAAAATAACAACTTGGCAATAAAATTGCAATTAGCTCAAACTTATAAGTTCCAGTTAGATAGATTTTAAGTTTTGTGTGGATCTAAGGCAAATAAATTAACAAAAAAAAAATTCCAAGGGGAAGAAAATTTGACTTCCTTGTTTTTGTATTTTGAAATAATAACTGTATTTGATTAATAGGGATTTCCCCATTAATCTCTGTTGTACACAGCTGAAATGTGAGTAACTCAGTTATGAAAAGTCCTAAGTCATTCCTGTTCTTTCTTTTTTTGCTTATCGTGAGACTGACTTAGTTTATGGCAGTTTTTGTTTTATCACATCTTTTATATTAAATCTTTTAACTCTGACGTTATGAATCATTCAGGAATAAAAAGGCTCCCAATCGAAGGGAAAGAATCAAGGCAGTTTATGTTCAATCTTTAAGCACTTTGTTTCATTGCAGCCTGCCACCAAGACAGAGCTGGTTCCCATTTCCAAGAATATATCAGAAATACAATCTGAACAAGGAACACATAGAAAAGCAACAAAAGGTGATTCCCAAAGAGACATGAGCTGGAAACTTGGGAAACATTTGATAACCAAATGGGGGTCTTGTTTAAATTTCCAAGTAAAATGAATTGTAATGTGTTCAACACCATTGAGCAAAGCTGTGTAAACCAGCATGCTCTTTTCTAAGATTGATTTTGACATCTTTTGCTTGGATTTATATTTACTCCATAAATTTTGACAAAATTATTTATTCATGTGTGCAATAAGTCATGTGAGAAATCACAAAGTTTTTCGCTACTTTGGTAAAAAAAAATCACATTTGTGTTTGCCTTTTTTATTTCCAGATCTAAGATTTATTGAAAGATTTTAGTCCTCTCTTGACACTTCATGACCCCAAAATTATTGTCGTAAAAGTGAAGGTGTGTCCTGTGCCACGACGGGAATCATAGAAATGTCTCCATATATTGAGCACACTTTGCCACCTGATTTAAATTATGGATAAAAAAGGACAGAACATTTGGTGGGTGTATAGTTACTGAAATTGTAATCATATTTTTCTGTTTATTCTTAGCAGTTTTGTGAAAAATATGTTTTCTCATAATATTTCAGTCATTTGATGACTTTCCCTTCACATTTAAATTGGTGGTCTTCTCCTATTCCACATGGTCAATTATGATGCACAAAAAAGCAACATTAAACAGTTGAAAAGGTACATAAACCCAAACAACAAGCTGAGGGGTGATTTTTTTTTATTACAAGGAACAAAAGAACGCTTCTTTGGAGCCACCAGGCAAGGTGCACAGAAGCAAGGGTGAGGTGCCTTACAGCGGAGGATGCAGGAGGGGAAGAAGTGGCTGCAGGCCGACACAGCTGGTTCCTGACAGAGGAAGCCCACATGGAGGCCCAGGTCCTGCTGCCTGCTGTTGTCTGCTGCTATCAACACAAGCAACCTTGCTGCTTGGCCTCCCCGGAGGCTGCAGCCCTGCAACACAAAAAAAAACAAAAAAAAAACACACAAACTGTAACATCCAGGCACACACTTCTCCTTTGAGCTGCAGTGGCGGGTAGAGTAGGAGGAGGGTTCAGATGACAGCACAGCCCCTCTACAAGAGCCACAAGACAAGCTGACCGGCTGGTGACAGTCACACGCGTTCTAGATGGCCTCACACAGGCGTTACTGAAAAATATAAGACACACAGGAAGAGAACCAACAGAAAAGAAGAAACTTTTAAATTAGCTCAGAAATGTTCCTGTAAAGGGATCTGCTGAGACGGAGGAACAAGAGTTTAAGTTGGGGATAGTACAGTTTCACATGTGCTGAAAGCAAAAGCTGTACACAAGCAAGAACAAGGAGACACCAGGAAAAAAATCAGCTAGGACCGAAGACTTCAGTAAGTACGTGGAGGAAAGAAGAAACCCCTATCTCTGTTTCTTTTTAATATCTGAAGAGTTGAGACCGCCATGTCCTTGCATGGCGCTTCAGCAGGTCACACAACTGTCTCCTGGAGTCTCAAAGGCGAAGATTATGAAGGAAAACAAGAAACTACAAGCTGAACTGGGAAATTATCTGATCTAATAGCAACTTTAAGTCTAACAACACTTTGCTGCTGGGCAGGTCAAACCTGAAAGCCAACAATCTGCTAGTCTCCAACCTGACCGCCCTGGAAAGGAGTGCTAGCATGTCTGCCGAGGTCCAATTAGAGCGGCAAAAGAGGAACGACTTGGGAGCAACATCGTCCTCCTTTGCTCCTGCCTTTACGCCACGTGTTCCCACGGTCACACTCATCAGCCACAGGGAGCTGAGGGAGAAGCGCGCTGCCCACAGACTCCAGCCTGGAAGCCTCGACCACAAGCTGGTGACCAGCAGTCTTTACAGATATACTGAAGGTAGGAGCCTGTCCTCTTACAGGAGCTGTTTCATGAAATCTTCTGGCTACGTCGTAACCGCGATGAGTGAGGGAGGGTACCGCAGCTGTCTGGTCTGCTCATTAAATCCAAGTGATTGGCAGATAATCAGTTTGTGTTGACTTTGGTGTAAGGGCAATGGCAGGTTTCTCCATATCACTGGTAAACCTGCTAACTGATGACTGAAGCCTTAGTATCAAGCTTGGAAGAACATGAAACCTCTGGGTGAAATATAAGCTTCAATTTAGAGATAGGCAGCTATTGAATTCAACAGTATGCCCTTTATTATCTTGGACTTCACATGGTCTGTCAAGTTCAAATGTTGCTAACAAGCCCATGGAGCATATTTATCCCGTGGCACTGGAAAGGAAAGGGAAAGAGGTGTTTTTAGAGCAATGAGTGGGTGGAGGGGGTCTTCCTCTGGGCTTCCCCATACAGCTGCAGAGAACACAACTCCATTCTGGAGTTTCGCAGTTCGGCTTCAATGAATTCCTAATGCCCATACAGCCAAATGGCTGTAAATGGCTCATGGTGAAGGCCGGAGGTACAATTTTGAGGCAAGCTTGCAGCAGACTGACAGGGAACACTTGAAAGGCACTCTGGAAGAAACGGAAAAGAAGTGCCTTGAAGCATAAATGAAAACCTGACTTGAATCAGTGAAGGTTGTGATGAGAGATGCATTAACAATCAGACTTTAAAAGACAAATTTTGTAGGCTCTAAATATGTAGGAACGGTAAGCCAGAGCGAGGACTAATACCCAAAGTGGTGAATTACCTGCAGTGTGTCCCGTCTTTTGGCAGTAATGAGCTTTGTGAACGTTGCAGTGATAAGGCCTCTATAATTAGGCTTAGTCATAAGCATCCCTCCTGTATTTCTGTGATAAAAACCCAGAACTCTGGTGTTGGTGCTCAAACAAATTCAGCTCACACATTCACATTTGCAGCTAAATCAAAATGGTCCATTTTGGACCATAAACACCCTGAGCCTTTTGTTTCAAGCAGTTTACCTGATGTCTAAACGTATGTGGATGGATATGTACAGTCGAGAAGCATGTTAACACTGTATGGGGAAGCAACACCACGCTGCTTGTGCGTGTGCGCGTTCACTGGTGTGTTTTTGTGTGTTTTGGAGGTGTTGTGTGCTACAGCGTAGGCTTCCTGTGAAGGAGCAGATGTCGCAGAGCTAAAGCACAGCTGCGACGGGCGATAACCGCGGTGGCAAGAATATGTCGGCACGCTGGCTCTTCTCCCTGGTTCTTATCAGTCGCACCCAGCACACAGAGTCACACACACATGCACGACCATAGACACTCGTATAAACACTCCACAATAAGGAACTGCCACCTAGCACTAGCACACCCTCCCAACAGGCCCAGATAGAGCAAGTACGTCAATGAGAGGGATAGAGGGAGAGAGGCAGAGCAAGAAAAGCAGACTAAATCAAGGGACTTTGATGGAAAAGCTGGAAAAGAATCCTCAACAAAGCGTTGGCTCATGCCTCCTGTATCATAGACTTCATAATTTGAATGCCAGTCCTAATCCTCTATAGATATGACTTGGATATTCTTTACATTTCTCTAAAGAAACGTGCCACCAGTAATGGCTTTTCAAAGCATAAAAAATAACTCTATAGCTTACTTAATATTGATTATGCTTGATTAAGTTGCATAATTTAGGTATAGATACAAGAATTATATTTTTCTCCAGCTGGCATCTTTTACAACTAATAGTTCTTGGTACTTTTTTTCATTTTACTACTCACAGAATATTTTACTACTCACAGAAGCTGGTGTGAAATAATGTGAACAGCTCCCAAAAGGAACTTATGCAATAACTTATGTCTGCATCTATCTCTGCTGGCCAAATGACTGCTACAGAAGCACAGGTCATCTGTAGGGTGCATGTAAAGACAAGTTACCCATGGCTCTTATCACTTACTTTTGGTAGTTTGAATGATGTTATCTTCTATTCTTCGTGTGGTTTGTCTCACAATTTTGTCAGGTCACAAGGTCTGCAATTAGCCTGATAAATAAAACTGTCATGTTCAGAATGACGGCACAAAATTTGCCAATGCATAAAACCAACATTTTATAAATTTGCAAGTTGCCTGAAAATGCAGTTTGCCCACCTCACATCTCCAGACTGAAACAAACTAAGCAAAAAAAGAAAAGGAATTTTGCTAAATTTTGAGAAAAGTTGTGCAGTGATCATGATGTAAGAAGAGGTAAATGTTGAGTAAATCAGAATAAAGTGATGGTTGGGTGTGTGTGTTTGGCAAGACAAGGTAGTAACAAAGTGTGTGTCTCTGAGAGAAAGAGAGAGCAGTTATTCTCTTTATTTCCTCACTACCAGTGTTGTGGTTTCTATGAGGAACAGATGTTCACAACTTGATATAGTGCCTCATCCCCCTCTGCTCACTATCTCCAGTGCCAGTACCACCAATTGTCTGCAACCAATACACACGCGCACACATTGTCTCCTGGGAAAGTCTGTCTGTCGATCTTTCTGTTTGTCTGTCTGTTCGATCTTATCTTTGACCAACCATCCTTCCAAAGTGTCCTTGAGCATGACACTGAACTCCAAGCTTCCTTCAGATCTGACTAACTCTACGTCATTGTAATTTGAGTGACTGAAATGACTGAAAAAGCACTAAATTTATTCAGTCCATTTAACATTCAGCTAGTCGTCACTTTCCACTTAGGATCCTGTGCTATCCATTTCCTTGGGGGTTCAGGTTAAATGTTCTGCTCTAAAATCTACACCTGACCTAATCAGGTGTCACTTCCTCCTCTGTTAGTTTGCAGTTCTGCGAGTTATATTTGGCCATGTGCTTGGAGCTGTCTGACTCCATCTTGTCCTGGTCAATGTACACATTCAATGGTTCATTTGGTTGTACTCTGTATAGTAACATACCAATATTTAAATCAATTAATATGTCAATATTAGTCGTCCATGGACTCACCAGCCCAATTAGTCTCATTCAATCAGTATTCTTGATGTAAAATGGCAAACTAGCTAGGAGATGGAGCATGCATCCATCTCCAACCTAGATGGATCATAAGAGCATCTAGCTATATATACATACATATAAAGAAATAAAGTGCGGCTATCAATGCTAATGGAATGGGTAAAAAATTATTGTATCCAAGGGTTTGAAATTTCAATTCCTGTCTTGCAGTCGGGCAACACTTTACCGCTCCATTTCAAAGAAGTTGTCACAAGGGTCCATAAGTAAAATTTGTAAAAGCATTCCCGTTTGTGTACTTGAGTATGTGGGTCAATGATCTGCTACACTGTGTCACAATGCAAAGACACTCTCTTTTTCATCGTGTTACTTTTTGTGATATGCTCATGTTTAAGATGTAAGGGAAGAGGACACTGTATTATTAAGTAAAATATTACAAAGAACAGAGTTTAAATTACTAACCTTATATTTCCACAGGATATATGGGATTCATGAAAATAAATTTCAACGCAAATCAAACCACTATATCAGGATGACGATACAGTACAACATAATATGAGACGTTATATGATATGACGTTAACCCTTGTGTTGTCTTGCAGGTCAAAAGTGACCCATTACCATGTTTAGCTGTAGATAAAATACCCTAATTGATCTTTTTCCGACTTGAAATTTTATGACTTTTCCTAAATTGACCCCGTCATTAGAAAAAGTGATACTTTGTTTTTGTTTATATTGCTATGTGGGTTGTACACCACTAGGGTACAAGGATTGTATTATGGGTCATTTTGGACCCGGGCATTATAAAAGCATTTAAACACCAGCAAAAAGAGTTGAAAGGCACATCCACACACACGCACACCCACACATATCAAAAAACTGGATTGATGTACGAATTGAACTTGCATTTGACCTGCACCTGCACTCTCAATCTGCAGCTAATCTCCCACATCACACAAATTCCCAAACACAACAGAAAACTATATCAGACATAATAAAAACAAATTAGATATAGAGGATATGAAGGGATGCTGAATCTGAATACCCCTCGTTGGTTCTTTGCTGAAGCCATGAGTAGATGTTTCACTAACAGGTGCTATGTTGTATGTTTGCATGTCCTACATGAGATGTTCAGCATAAGAAGTTGAACATCTTATGTTGAACAAATTCTCGTGGTAAAGATGTTCAAAGTAGGATCGTCTTCATATGGTGAGGAACATCTTCATGATATGGAGATATTCTTGGACATCTTGTGTTGAACATTTTGTGTTCAACGTGGGGAGTTAAGCATAGGATGTTCTTTGTCTTATGTTGAAGATATTCATCATAAGAGCATCTTTATAAGATGAAGAACATCTCCATCTCATGGGGATGTTCTTCATCTTATGTTCAACGTGGGGTGGGAAGGATAGGATGTTTTTTGGCTCATATTGAAAATTTTCAACATAAGAAGATCTTATAAGCTCAACACCTTCAACATAAGACGTCTTCTGTTCAACATAAGACGTTCTTCATCTTGTGTTGAGGATGCTCAACATAAGAACATCCTCATGAGATGACCATAATCTCGTGAAGATTTTCTTCATCTTATGTTCAACACCTTATGTTGAGCAGAAGATGTTCTTGTGTTGAACATCTCATATAATTATGAGATAAGAGCTGATGTTAAATTGTTCACAAAATCAAGCAACATTTTGTTTTGTTGTGTTATGAGAAGTATTTTTATATTTCACTTTCTAAAAAATATAAAGGAATGAACCGTTGGCTAAAAAGTTCCAAATTGTTGACTTTTTGTTCCGTTTCAGTATAATTAATTCAGATGTAATACCTTCACATTTATATTATTACAATAAACCTTTACTGTGTAAAAGAAAACTGCTACAATGCTTGGTTTGTGGTAAAAAGTAAAAAATATGTAATACTGTTGATCGTCTTTTCGTATTGTGTAATAAAAATACATGATAAAAAATTTATTAAATTGAGTTGAATTCATAAATAGTTTGTTTCATCAAGCAGAATAGATTTTCGATTTAAAATTCAGTTAATTTGCTTTATTTTGGGGCTTTTGTTAGGGCGAGTCATTTTTGACCCGTAGGACAAGGGGAGTAAACAGAATGTTAGGATCTCACGAGGGTTAACAGCAGCTTCATAAGAGTTTGTGTTGAGTTTATACAAATGAGGAAAGGAAAGGATAGGAGAAGACAGAGAAGCACAGGAACACAATGAGTCTGGCATTCCTTTCAGTCAGCTCAGAGCCTTATCTCTTTTCAACACACTAGCCTGTGACTGCTGCAATAGGAAAGGATTTACAATGTGCGAGTGGAGGAAATGCTGCAAACTTCTCTCTGTCTCTCTTGCCTTTTACTCTGACTCAGTATTTACACAGACACAAATCATCATTCCCACTGCAGAACAATGACCAGTGTCAGTTCTTGCATCTCAGAAAGTGCCCAACCATCCAGGAGATGCTGTCAACATAATAAAGGAGGCGAGGATGAGGTGTTTGCGAGGTGACAGAGAGATAGAGGAGTGAGACGAAGGCTAGACAAAGGTGCCTTTGTCATTAGCGCCATCAAAGAGACTTCCAGTCACAGCATTATCCTGCGGGGAGTTCATCGAGGTGAGTTCTCGCCTTGTGTGTGCCTCATTGTGCAGTTTATCAGGCTGGCCACATGGAGCGTCAGAGGTAACCTGGTGACCGCGCAACAAAAGGCCAAATTAAGAGGAGTAAGAGGCTGTCTCTACAGAGAGGCTGACAGGTTGACTGACACTGTTCCCATGGAGAATAGCATCCTGTCAATCTTGGAGCTGTCACCTTGACAGGAATTCTTTCTTTGGATTCAGCCCTCATTGCCAACCTTTCTGTCAGTCAAGGCCACACAGATACACTACTGTTTTCAGTATTCTGCACAAGGGGAACCGCCCTCCGCTCTGACATACTAAGAAGATAGACACACACACACACATAGGTCTTCCTATCTTCACAAGGACTTTGCATCCACTTCCATTCATTTTTCATTCACTGTCATAGTCTAAACCTGATCCTTACTCGAAACCTCACCATTACCAGGACATGCAAGACCTAACCTAACCTCAATTCACACCTTAGTTTTAAACCTAATCTCTAAAACCAAAACAACACTTCTTCTTATGGGGCCTGGCCATAAGCAGCAGTTGGTCCCCACAACATAGTATGTGTCCTTACAGTATATCAAATACAAGGCCTTTGTTGAACCCTGGGACAAATGAAAGAAAAACTTTGTGTTCATTAACTAATTTACATGAACAAAGACAATGCTTGAGTTGAACCTTGTGAATTGGCTTTGACTTTACTGTTCACCTTTTAGTTCACTTTTGACCCTATTCCAGAACAGTTACTGAAATGCTTACAAGCTATGCTTCCAGAAGTTTATCGCCCACCTTAACTTTGGCAGATTTAAGTTATGCCCAAGCATCTGTGTACAGGTGTACTGGACATGTATTTTACGCTAAGTTGTGTTTTGAGATGTTTAGTCAGAATCGGTACACCAGTTTTATTAGAAATTGGAAATTGCAATTTGAGCAAAGACCCATTTCTTCAGAGAACCTATTTGTACCTGAAGATATTTTTTTTTTTCTAATTGCGGATGCAGGCAACTGATCCTAATCAAGGGAGTGTTTGTGTTCAGCGCTTTGGAGGCTGGTGTGACTGGTGTCGGGGCTCAGCAGCTGTCTGTGTGTACTTTACAAGCTGGTTCTGTTTGTTCTGTAGACACAGGTGAGGTCAGGAGGGTGTCGGCTTTGTCTTCTGTCCCCCTTCCATGGCTATGTACGTGTGTGTGTGTGTGTGTGTGTGTGTCTGATAGAGGCCAGGCGGGTGGGGCAAAGGGCCTAACAGACCAGTGCGGACAGGTGGAGGATTCTCACCATAGCGGCAGCAGATGTACTGTACCTGCCCTTTTCCCTCTTTGTGTCTTTCTATTTGCCTGACTAATAGAGCTGTTTATCTGCTTACAAGCTATATACATTTTGACAAATAATAAAATATCTACATGGCATTCAAACAGTAAAATACATCACTATTGTTTTAATGAAAAAAATAAATTATCATCAAATTTCCTTGTTTTCAAAAACATCTTTTATTTTTAACCCTAGAGGCCTGTTAGATGATTTTCTTGTACTTTGTTCTACAGCTTTAAAGTTTACAAACTTGGCAGACTAACTGAGGTTTTGCACTCATGTGCATTGTCCTTTACAGGCAATTTAGTCACCTTGATGCCAATGAAAGGTTGAAACAGTCAATTAAACATGACTTGGAGATATTAAGCATTACTTGCGCACAGTGTATGACAAAGTCTTTGTTGCTATTTCAACAAATAAGACTGAGACAATATATGGCGAATATGTTAGAACATTATTAACATCAGGGTATGTTTTATGTTTAGTAATCACAGCAAGATTTGTTATGGTGTTGTCAAGATTCAAACTATTAAAAAGCTGCAGATTCATACATAATTCCTGCTCTCATGCAAATACAAAATGTTTTATTTGGTCAATGTATAAACATTGGTTTTCCCAAAGCTTATTTAAATGCTCTAGCTACTGTAAAAGGATGTTATCCATAATTTCTAAGACACCCCTTAGATCACAGGTGTCAAACTCCAGCCTTGGAGGGCCACTGCCCTGCAACTTTTAGACGTGCCTCTGCTGCACCACACCTGAATAGAATAATTGGGTCATTACCAAGGCTCTACACAAGAATGAGGTAATTAGGCCATTTCATTCCAGTGTTTTGTACCTGTGGCACATCTAAAAACTGCAGGACAGCACAGGACAGCACAGGACAGCGGCCCTTGAGGACTGGAATTTGACACCCCTGCCTTAGATAGTTAAAGTGATAGTTTTGGATTGTTCAGAAGTGATGTTATGTAAAATTGCTATCAATATAAGTCTCTTTTCTTGACGTTATTAGATTTTATTTGCTTCTAATAGCAAACTCTGAACTGCAGAGTGCAAATACGACACTTTCCCCAGAGTTCAGAAGCCACAGTCATCTCACCAGAGTTATGTACAGATTGACCGATGGAAGATGGGGCTTCCGTTGTAAAACATGATGGTAGAGAGAACTGGAGTACCCAGTGCAAGTGAAGTGCAAAAATTACCTCTAAATTACGCTTAGGGATGAGTGCATTACTACTTGTCTGTCCTATTTTTTAGTGTTCCGTGATTGACTGTCCCCCTGCTTCAACTCCCACCTACTGCCCTGTGACTCTGTAAGCAATAAGTTGAGATAGATAGACAGACAGAAAGACATTTTTCTCACCTCTCTCATTAAATTGAGAAATTAGGACATTAAAATTCATGTTATGAATTTTAATGTCCTGAACATTAATGTCCTGAATTCATGTTATGCTGATCTGGAGTTCATTCACTGGAATGATTTCCAAAGATACTGCAAAACTTGAAAAAGCACAAGTGTGTGTCATTGATGTCGTTGCACAAGTGGCATTCTCCCACAAAATCCAGACATTGGCTTCTTCTGTGCAATTAGGCTTATTGATGCAGTCATCAGCCTTGGCTAATGTGTCATCATGGAGGGTGTTTGGATGAAAACACAGCAAAAATGTTTAGATTTTCTTGTGAGAATATAGAGGTTTATTACCCACTAATGCAGCGTTATATCCCACAGATATAAGTATTTTCAGTTTGAACTGTTGTAAATCAACAAACTCTTACATTCAATTGTTCTCCTTTCTCAGGGCTTATGTCCTTTTCTACAAACTCATGACAATAAATCTGTCTTCTACAAAATGCAGAACAACTGATAAAAAGCATCATAAATCATCACTTAGAAAATCTGAACTATAAGTTCTCGCTCTTACGTGTAACCTGCTAAAAGGAAAATCATACCCATCTTGAATCAACACTTTTAATTTAAAGAAGCAATAAAGGATGTTTCAGTGATTCCAGAGTAGAAAGTATAATAACCAACCCTGGTCTACCGCTGATTACATTCTCTCCATCTTCAGATCAGACCACAGAGGGAACTCTCCATGAAAAGAATGTCACCGTCACAGGCTAACGTTCATTGTTTACTCATATGCCTGCAGACACATTCTTTTACATTTATTCTGCTCCCAAAAAGCCGTCATTAAAGAGTTAGATAAAGTAAATAAAATCTCCACAACGCTGCTACTGTCCCTCTCCTTAACGCCCTGATATGAGGAAACAGCGGCCCCCACCGACACACGGTGAAATGGTAAAAGTTTGACTCAGTTCTCGATCCCTCGGTGGGGGTCTGACACTGAAATGATTAAGTCGGGCATACTTCTATTTAGTTTAGAAGTTTTTGGGTGAAGACATTTCTTGTTTCATTTTGGTCCTTGAAACAATTAAATATAAAGTTTAACGCCTGCAAGTGTTTAAATATTACAGTTTGTAAGGTATTCCAGAAGATGTGAGATTGTTTGAATAGATTTGCACCAATATGAGATGACTTTCTTCTGCTTAGAGAGGATTCATGTGAAATAGTTGCTATTTTTGTTTTTGTTTCTAATGGTACCCTATACACGCACAGAGAGAGAGAGAGAGAGAGAGAGAGAGAGAGAGAGAGAGAGAGAGAGAGGTTAGGAGCTCCAGATGGTGTTTAAACGCAGACAGAAGGCTACAGCGAGGACACAGAGAGAGAGAGGAGGAGGAGGAGAGCGCCGCGGTTACTGCGCACAGTGAGCTCGCCAGCTCCACTCATCACCGAGGACATAACAAGTCGTAAAAATACCTAATACCGTGCATTGGAGAGAGAAAAAAAGACTTCCTCTGATGTGCTCCGATGACAGCGCTTTTTAATTTCTCCTGGAAGTGAAGGTTTAATACAACAACCATCTGAGCGCAGCCTGACGGACGACCGGCGCGTCGGAGGAGGAGGACAAGCACCGAACATAGAAACGTGGAGGTGGAGCAGCTTTGTCCGCAGGCTGCAAACAAACAAGAGAAAAACAATTATTATTATTATTTTTTTTTTTCCCGGTTTGGATGTATGAGAACTTGCCTCTGACACCACGGAACGTGGGCTCAACTGTGAGCTAAAAAGACTGTAAAGTTGTTTGGGGGGGGGGAATTATAGGCGCACCCTGCAGCCCTGAGGATCTGCATCTTAATGTGACCTCACATGGTGAGGCTTTTCGGACATACAGTGACAAATTAGTTACTTTTTGTATGTTAAACGGGACTTCGTTCCTGGTGAAGAAATGACACTGTGTTGTCTCATCTGTCTGGGATGATCAGAAAGTGCCAGAGAGCGGATATACACGACTGGGACAAGTTCTGATTCTGTCGCATCGCAAACACAAGAAGCTTTTCTGCTTCAACAAATAATAAATCTATATCTCAGACTGAAAAACCAAAGATAGCAGTTTTCCTAAGGATCCAAAAGCCCTTGCTTTGGTTTTATTTCCTCTTTTATCTTTTATTAAGAAGATAAATACCTCACAGCCTAAGACTTATTTAACCTGGACCCTATTAGAGCACCCAAAGGAAAGTTAAAAATTTTATACCATCATATATTTTTAGAAGGTAGAAGAAAAAGGGAATAACCCAACAAAGGTTTTATTTTTTTATTCTTTTTTGCTTTTCTTTTTCTTAGTTTTTTTTTTTTTTTTTTTTTTTTTCAAAACGATGAGGATTGAATCGATATAAAATCCCGTTAAGAAGCGGTTTGGTGTGGATTATCGCTCAGCTTGACCTCGACCTTCACAAAGTGAGTAAAAAAAAAAACCCTGCACACTCAAACTACAAGGAAACAAAGGACTTTAATTGGACCTCCAGTTCATTAGAACCTATTAAATGCAGGCTGTTTCTTACATGAAAGCTCAAATTTGAGAAAGGTTAAGTTTAAACTTCTAGGTTCACTTGAGGATTGGTAAGAAGCTTGTTAATGTGAAGGTGTAAATTGAGATACCATTCTTAAAGTGGTTTTAAGAATTTTGTGAATTTTCAATGTACCGAAGCAGCAAAGGCGATGTAAAGATATACTGACATAATCATGCAAATGGAAGCAAATATACCTAAAAAGAATGAAGTAATTTACAGACGTTATGTTGGCACCATGTTTTTGTTTGTTGGGTTGATTTTAGTGTTGTGAGCAAATTCTGAGAGCCTGAAAAGGGAAAGACAAAAGAGAGGGTCATGAGTTGTTTCACCCTGGCAGTCTGTGCTGCACATCAAAGAGATGCTGAGACAAAGTGATGACACCAAACCTCTCTGTGATTTTAGTGTCCATCCATGCTGCACAAAGGTGATGGGTGTGAGAGGATAAATGCAGTCATTTACTCTGGACTGAACTGTTGTGAGACCCGTTAATAAAGCCCCATACACCTTTTTTGTGTTGGTGAGCATCATCGCCGCGTCTGTGTAGGAAAAATAAAACGGCGAGACGAGAATCCTATCTGGTTGAGTCTGCCATGTATTCTTGTGCCGATGTGCTTAATGAGGAGAGAACTTGAAAATGTGTCTTAGAAAACGATAAAACATTTCAACTGTGAAATATTTCACAGGGTTTACAGCAACTCTACAAAAGCAGTAAATATAGCCTTTCACTCCGCCTCCCCTACTTGAACAGCTTCAGCAGCAAACTTCTTCCTCTAAGTGCAACAGTAAAACACTATGGCCATTTTCTCTGCAGGACACAACCCTGTATAATTGGCCCTGGTAAATATCATCTGAATAATTGAAGAGTTGATAATAGTCTTGAAGAATGGATGGGGAGGTTGCAGAGGTGAAACCGCAGTGCAGACACCCTGCCTCACCGCACATTATCCCTTCATCGCCGCAAAGAGAGCATCTCTTCCTCCCTCTGATCAGCAGGGCCTTCCGCCCGCTAAAGGCAGATGTCCCTACTTCATCACTGAGGAGCTCTCTTAAAAGGCAGCCCATTCATTATGACCCCCAGCCTGCACAGTGTTTATTCACCTCCCATCTACCACAGGTGCACGTCTTCTGTGTTTATATACTGGAAACATACCACCAGCCAGCGATAAGGAACCTGTTTTCTTCAGAGGATGTCAGAAGAGCATCTACTGTAGCTTAACAAATTTGCTTATGTGTTCATTTGAGCCAGGGTTGCCGGATTTCGCCTCCGGATTTATCTGATGTTGAAGAACAGAAAACATTACTATTTTTTTAAAACTTAAAGTTTCTGTTCAAATGAAGAAAAGACTCTTCTTCACTGTCTGTTTTTTGACAACTGCAGAATCTGGACCCCAGCTCAGTTTGTGTTTACCGTGTGATTGCGTGGGCTCGTTTGAGCCCAGCTTTGTGTGTGGTTAATTATTGTGATCTGAATGCGGGCAGTGCAGGTGAATCCGGCTGCCTCCTAATTAATGAGCCGAGCAGATGGCCCTGGGTGGGCGGCAGCGTGAGCATGCGCTGAGCCGGTCAGGTGGTCAGCACAGCACAGACACCTGGGCCGTCACAAACAAAACAAGGCAAGCAGCAGCCAAAAATAACAGGCCTGTTCTGTGTGCTTTTGTTTACATATGTTTGTGTAAGTCAACAAACAGATATAACGGTCTTTGTATTTGATATTTGTCACCTTTTACACGTTATCCGGCAGCCCACTATTTCTGATTGGCTCATGAAGCCGCAGCTTCCTCACTTAGCTGTCATCTCTGTGGGTGTTGGTTGGTTGCAAAGGAGGAGGCGATTGATCCCATTAGGCCATTGTTGTCTAAAAAGAACATTATAAAGGAATTCTTGCGTCACATTTATGCAAGCAATAATAACTAGGTCATTGTGTAAAAACAGTCAAATCCTTTTCACTTGTTTAGTGACATTTCAAACTTTTCAGTGAGTACTTCTGTGGTGCTGTAGTGACAAAGAGTTGCTCAGTGTGTTTTAGTACTGCACAGTATATCACCATTGCAATATCAGTGTGCTCGATGTTATTATCGTGAAGAACTGTTTGGAATGCGATATATGTTGGCCATTATGTACCAAGTGTCAGCAACTCCTGCTTTGCATACTTATAAGATATTCAGCCTGCTGGATGACGTGCTTCGTAAAATAGTCACATGGAGAGGTGTGTATACGTTGTAATGACAGATGGGAAATAGAGAAATAGAGAAGTGGAGAGGACATCTATCTGTGTCAGCTGATACCATTATTGCAATATTTTGTAATATTAGAATAATTGCACATGTCGTGTATTTATTCTTGTGTATGCATTGTCTGAACAAGTGAAACAAACATTCACATTCAATCTATAAACAAAAAAAAAACAAAATAAAAAAAGAAACAAAGTGAATGGCAGAACTGCATACTTCATGTTTATGTTTGTGGCAATTAGGAATATTGGGATTCATTTTCATCTTATTAGCTGATATCAGTAAGTTTACACATGGTCGTCGCCAGTGCATTAATATGTGATGTTGTTTTTTTGTTGGTAAATAAGGAGTTGCAGAGAGTTTGCCAAAAGCGGGGTACAGAAGTGCTTTGAATGTTGAAACATTTTCCACTAGTTGGGTCTGAGTGTGAAGTCATAAAGCCACAGGAGGCATTGACGAAAGGTTATGTTTTACTGGAGTTGTTGACTATAATTTCATTGGTATTTTTTTAATTTTTTACATAAAGGGAGATGAATTGTTGAGCAGGACTGGAGCTCTAGGTTGTTTCTAAGTTTGATTTTACAATATAGATATATCAAAAACATTGTTTGTTTTATGTAAATATGGTAGCAATATATGAAGTGACAATCTTGGTTAATGTTATCCTGCTATGTAGCGTCCTGCTGAGAAAGAGCAGTAAAGTTCTGGCTGCCTTGGGCCTCGTCCATGTGTGTGCGTGTGTGTGTGTGTGGGTTGGTCTGCTCTGCCGTGGTCCACATGTGTTTGATATTATTGCGACAAGGCTGCCCAGCCTCTCTGGGGAGACCGAGAATGTCAGAGACCAGAGTCGAGAAGCGAGGCAGCTTCCCAACATCTGATGGAATGAGAAACACACTTTCTGGATGCTTGGCCCACTGACGGCTCAGCGTGGGAGCCAAGCAGAGGGCGGAGGCCAAGCAGAGCCACAATTGTGTGTTTGGAGTATCACTCTTTCTCTCTTCAGACTTTTCACTGCAAGGATGTGTGGGATCGAACACAGTGCACACGCGGTCATGATTTCTGCTGCTTTCTCCAGATTACCAATCCTGAAGAAACTAAAAAGTAAATGTTAAAACACATAACCCACTGACCGCTGGAGGCTAAGAAAAACACATCCTCCTCCTCCCTTCCTCATCTTGTGCCAGAGTCACCTCCTGCTCTCTTTCCTCACCTTTTACTTCCCCGCATGCCCGCTGACCTCTGACCCTCCTTCGACCTTCTTCGCCTTCTCTTTCTCAGCCTCCTCGCTGCACCGTCTCACCTCCCACTCCGCCGATTTCACGGTAGGAAGTGTGTTCAGTTCGTAGTCAGACTGAGGAAACAGCTGGGCTAATCTACAGTAGCACTGGACTCTGTTTTAATCAAGAGGACAGGTCAACAGCGAAAAAGGGAACTTCATATCACCACCCATAACTCGCAAAATGAATCCCTCCCTTCCCCTTTTGCCTCCAACTGAGACCTTTATCACAAGCGAGGGGGTAAACAAGCAAAAAAAAAAAAAAAAACTGGACATGGACCACTCCAAAGAAATCCTCTCGCTGGAAATCTTAGGAAGTGCTGCAACAGCGGAGCGTGCAGCCGCAGAGTGGGAAGGAAGGCATGTCTGTCACGTTCGCTCTGTTTGTCTCCTTACATTATTTGCAAAATTAAAAATGCCGTTATCTCCTGGAAACAGATCCTGTGCCACACAGATGGTTCCGTCTCTTCAAATGGAAAGCTGAGCCACTGAGTGCCGTTGTGTTACCAGTTAGTCGCCCAGACCTTAATCTCGGCTCCAGCCTTCCTTCCTCTCTCTCTCCACACACACACACACACAAAAAGCACATTCAGACAAACTGAATCCTTTGACATAAATGTATTGTCCCTCTAAACGTTTTAACAGCTTACAGACACATGCACTGTACTAAAGTGAGGTCACAGATTTTTTTGAATGTGTCAGAGTGGCAGTCACTTTAATGAGCAAGTTATTACTAAAATTACAACTTTAGAGCCATTAAATGGTTCTGCTTGTGGTCAGTTTAAATTAAATAAAACTGAGTTTTACTGGACTGGTGTCATACACAACTGGTATACTGTGTTTTCATCTTCAAAGTCTAAACTTCACCATAGTCACCTGTATGAATTCAAAGTTTATGCAAAAATCAGATAGATGATAAAAGACCAAAATGATTTCTTCAATACTTAAACTTTTAAATGTGTTTAATTTGCATGCCGATGTTTCCAATCTGACTTTGCCAGTTTGCACACAAAGTAGGGCTGTAGGGCTGCATGGGAACATTGTGGAACTGTAAGCAAAGAAAGAGTAAGACTATAGAGGTTAATCATAATCAGTATTGCCACCGCAGTCTTTACCCGTAGTGTTATAACACCATGTTTTCCTGCTATCATGGAGTAATATGTTGAGGCACAGAAAATATATACAGATATTATAGATTTGCAACTTACTTATTCTTGACAGAAAGAATCACAATATAAAGTTGCATGTTCTCTTTGTCATTCATCTTGAACTTAATTTAAGACTTGAGACTTCCATACAATTTGTAGGTGACATTTTTATGCACTTTGGAATCATATACTTAGAAAATTAAAATAAAATTCACTAAAGATAAGTTTCCTCATTGTGGCAGGATGTTCGATGTAAACTTTCTGACCGTGACATAACAATGGGCCGTGTTAATTAGTCAATTATTTCGTGTAATCGGCATGTTTTTGGCACATCACTTGTGCTCTTTCTTCCCCCAGCTCACTCTATTTTTTGGGATTTTTTTTTTTTTTTGTGGCGGTGGCAGCGTCCTATAGTCGGATTGTGTCCCGGAGGAATAGCTGGTATTTATTTTGGCAGCTTCCAGCATGAGCAGGCTGTAGGCTAAATGGAGAAACTGTCAAAGCTCCTCTCTAACCTGTCACTTAAATACACCCCAGCCCTCCTCTCTACAGTCCACCACATTTCTTAGTGGTTGGTTTGTGCGTGCGTGTGCATGTGCGTGTGTGGGCGTGTGTATGTGTGTGTGTGTAGAGGAGTGGGGGGGCTGTGAAAACTATGGGATCCTGTGTGATGATGCACAGCGCCCTACCAGCCAACGCCTGGCTAATGTCAGGCACTTTTGTTGGTGTGCCTGCAGGCCAAATGAAGAGGTATGAGAGAGCTGGCAGGCTGGGGAGCAGTTCAGGCTGCAGACAGTGTTGTCAGCGCTGACAGCTCCACAGTGACAGAGCAGACATTTAACACAGAATGAAATGAAATACAAGACATCAAGCTGGAGAATGACTAATCTTATGTTTGTTTTCCTGTCTTAGCGGTTAGTGACAGCTCAGTGTTAGGTTTTACCACCACACAAAGCAGTTCAACATGCAAAGAGTCGGGGGTCTGAAACAAGATGAAAAGATGCTGCGTTTGCTGTGATGCGTGTGTTGCCAGGGTCTAATCTGAGACTTCTGTGCTCCATAAATCAGCAGGCAGCGGCGGTGATGTAAGAACAAACAGAGCCGCTCTCTACGCTGCAGCTGGCTCGAACGGGGAGAGGAATAAAACGGAGGGAAAGCAAGAACAGGACAGCAGCTGTCAGGCCTCCATCGCACACCTGTCACACAGGAAGCCAGCATCGGCCACTGTTTCCTGGACACACCTCCTCAAACACCGCTCCTGGAAGGAATGGAGGGAGGACATCTGCTGCCAGGGAGAGATGCTGAAAAGATCAACACAGGCATGTTCTAAGGATGAAGGATATGAGCCATATAACCCCGAGGAAAATGTTTCTCAAGCCGTCCTCGCTGTTTCACGTGTGTGTATGGATGCAGCTTGCACAGTTTGGAGGATGTTTGTGTTAGAAGCAGAGCTCTGTGACGGACGGGTCACTCTGTGGAGACTCCCCTCTAAACTCTCCCACAAATACAGTAAGCCCCCGTGCCCTAAAACTTTACAGTGGGACATTTCCCACGGTTGCTCCTCTCAGCCGCCCCTCCAGCCCCCGCCTGCTGCCTCCTGCCTCTCCTGTGACCAATACGCACTAATCCAGATGTGGCTCACAGATGTAGCACAACTCTCTTTGCTCAGTCTATCTGTCTCATCTTTTCCCCAGCATCCTTCCTCACTCAGCCCACAGCCTCAGCCTGCAGACCCCGCGGATGTGAACAGGAGGTGATATCGCCCGGTGCTGCTGACGAGGCGCTCGCAGCTATTGTCTCCTGGTTGTCTTCTGCTCCCAGCCTCCAGAACTGCACTGTTGTGGCTGCTGGCAAGAAAAAAATAAATAAATAAACTCCTCTTTGTTTGTCAGGCTTGTCAGGCTGGGTCCTCAGGAGGCTCCCCTTACCCTATTCCCAGGCTGCCCTTCATGCTGCCTGTGTGCAATTAACAGAGTAATTAAAAGCCTGATGAGCTAATAGGTGTTGGTTCAGGCTGCAGGTGTTTGGATGGGGGAGCTCATTTGGTGGGAATTCACTCACCACAAAAATGCTTGGACAATTATGAAACAATATTTTTATGGTGTGTATGGATTAAAAGATTCCTTGATAAATAAATAAAGTTTCTTGAAGGAGCTACTACCACATTCAAGGAGCTTACGTCCCATTTTTTTTGTTCTTTTTTTTTTTTCGTTAAAAATATTTTTACCATTAAACGGTGGAATTTTGTTTCCACAATTGTTTGAATGGAAATTGCATTAAGCAGTTCAGACTTTCCAAAACAGAAAAACAGAAGGTTTAGGAAAAGGTTTACACCATGAAAAAGGATATTTAGTTAAAAATGATAATTACTCTAAAATAAAAATGTCACTATGGTATATTAGTTTTTAAAAGTAATGTTCAAGATAATTGCATTTCAACAAGTTTGAATATTTTATTTTGTGACAAATCCTAGGTAACAGAATTTGTCTGAATGTTTTGGTTCTGTCAGCTATTAGTTGTTGTGTGTGATGTCCAGCTGAAGACAGTAAGCCTGATACTTTCATCTCGGTTGTATTTTGAACTAATATATCAGCTTAGTGAAAGATTAAAATGCTTTGCTCTGAGGAAGTTCTGGGTTGGAGCAAGAATGTCAAACGGTCAAACTTGCTAACTGGAGAAACTTTAGCGCTGTTAAGCAGTCATTGCCATAAATGGCACATTTTAGCTGTTTTTGCCATAGAAAATGCAGGAACAGATTTTTTTTTAATTATTACAGTTTCAACTAAACAACTTCTATTTTGTACTACATTTTAAACTGATGGGAATTTGATTACCTACCAAGAAAATGTTTGCAAATTATCACACCAGTTTTGTTAGTTACATTATAACTTGATTGTGTCAGTAGTGCATCACTTGCAACAATAGGTTACTAAACCTTTTTTATTTTCACATTTATCAAAATTAATGGTAAAAAAAAAAAAAGTCTTACTGTCAAGATATTCAATGAAAATTGTTCAGATTTTTCCCCAACACCTTCTCCCTGGGTCAATTTCTGCTTCTTAAACCATTATTACCTCACATACCTTTACATTATTCAACAAGTTTCGCCGCGTGGCCCAGAACCTAGACACTTTTACACAACTGTCTCACACCCCACCTTATGAACACCTCACTAGATAGTAAGATAATGTATGTCTCGACTGATGGAGCTCATGGAGAAAAAACGCTGAACAGAAAGTCTGATCAAATGTTAGCTCTCGACAGCCTGAGGCTGAGCTCTCAGCTGGCAAAATTAGACTCACAGCTGACAAGATTAAGAGGAGAGGATGTAAATGAATGGGAACAAAGGAGAGGTTTTTTCCGTCATCCAGAGTAGAAGCTACAATTCTACTTTTCTCTTACGTCTGTCTGTCTCTCTGATCCCAGATGCAAACAAACTCACATAGTAATGTCCTCATGTGTGTGTTTCTGTCTTGTTTCCGCCCCCATATGTCCCCCCCTCCTCTTTCTGCCTGTCCCTGTCCTCACCCCTCCCCGCTCTATGGCAGCTGTGCTGGTGATGGCTGTGCGCCCATGGTGCAAGCTGGCTGTGGGGTCCCAGGTGGCCCACATGACAGTTATTGATGTTCAGGTGTTCAGCTTCTCTCACACAGGGGCCCTGGAGCCACACACATACACACGCCCACGCGCACACACACACAGAGATACATTAAGAACTAAGACACACGCACACGCAAGGATGTTCCCGAATGTAGTTCACATGCATACACAGAATACTTGCTAGTAGTCATGTTACTGTTATGCAGTTAAACTGCATTTTCTGTATATTAGTGCCAGGGAAGTGTAAACAACACACTAACAAGTACAACTGAGACTTTGGGCTTGCAGCTGCAAACTTGTCTGGAGAGAATTACGGTTTTAAGTCTGATGTTAAAAAAAAAAAAAGCAAGCTTCATAAGAAAGCATGCAGGCCAGCTTGCAGTATGGAAGCTTATGGGGAATTTTCTATGCACACACGTGTGATGGAGTAGCCAGTGTCGGTACCAGTGCCCTGCGCAGTCCTAACAAAGTCCAGATGTGTCTGGCTAGTTGAGGAGTTTTTCTTGGCACGGCTTGCCTCAGCCAAATGTCACAAATACTTTCCTTTATTTAGGAATGGCTCCGGGTTTAGTGGCTGGAGAAAAAAAAAAAAGAAGGCAAGGATAGATGGATGGTTGGTGTGAGAGAGGGAAAGAGCGATGGGAGGAGAGGTAGATGAAAAGAGTCTAATAAATGATTAGCAACGTAGGACAGGAGAGCAAAGAGGAGGAGCTGGGGGAGCAAGAGAAAACATGAAGAGGGACAGAAGATAGGGAGGGAGGAGAGAGGGAGGCGGGGAGGGAGGCAGAAACAGCTCCAGTCTAGCATCTGGTTTTTATTAGCAGCCGTTGGGAAAATCTGAAAAGGAAGTTTTTTCTCCGTGAGCACGTCGGCAGCAGTGATATGCTGCACATAACCACTTCACTGCCGACAAGAGGAGCCAGGCCCTCCCAAAGGAGAACAGATGGTCGCTAGAACTTCAATACAATTACATCAACAGCTCTCGCAGATATAAGCTCGGTATGACAGAATCCCTGCAGCTTGGTGAGACAGAAATATAACTCCTCTAACCTTAGCACCTCTGGCCCCGGATAAATTGCCTTTGATTCATCATTCCCTCCCCGCTTGTCCTCAAGGTAGTCCTGCTTTTCTTGCCAGTTTAACCAATAAAAGAAGATCTGGATACATTTGACTTGAAAAAGCTGGTGACCTCTTGGTGATTTGATTGCTGTAATCTGATCAAAGACAGGATGGATTTTTTTCAATGCTTAGTGGGAAGAACAGATGACCCCCCCGGCCCCCCACACATACGCAACCCCAGTCCTCCCATTCTTCCCATTCCCCAGCTTTGTTTTGTGCTCAACATGTTTGTTCAGCCGGTTCTGTGTACTGTCACAGCGATTCTTAAGTAACACGGGGAAATGTCTGTGTTTGTATCCTCAACAAAAGCACAAGCATTTTGTAGACTTGTAAGGGTTTTTTTTGTATGTTTTATGAGCAAAAAAAATAATTTTCCACCACAGGAACAGCCTGTTTTAGAGACTGGAGTGAAGTTGCTGAAATGCATTAACTTACATAGACAAACGTCTAAAATCATGTGCAAGTACTGGTCTGTCTCCCACCCTGTTATTAGTGAGGGCTGTAAAGATTCCGAAACCCAAATCAGCACAAGATGAACCAGAGTCTGTGATCTTACTGCAAGAGTGGCTTCCTGTGCAGACATATGAAAGGATATAAACACATTCCCAACTCACCTGTGATAGAATCCAAACTGTCAGATAGCAGGCAAGTTTTAAAACACAAAACTCATTGGCAGATGTAGAAAGCATGCTTGTTTTTGCTCTTTGTAGCTGTCAGATGGCATTTTGGTTCTGGGCCAACTGTATTGTTTTTCCTAAAAATGTCATTTTCTGCCTGTAAGAAAAAATGGGCAGTTCTGCACCCATAAGTCTCATGTCCAAGGGACAGAGCTACAATCCCAAAATGTTTTGATATAAAGACCTTAGGTGGGGAAAGGAGGGGGGCTTATTCTCTGTTTGTGTGGACTCTACAGCGGCCTGATAGGGAACAGATGTGGAAAGGCAGGCGGCTGGGCAGCCAGCCAGAGCAGCTGGGAGAAATTAAAAACAACAGCATTCCTGGAGACTGGGGGAATTACAGTGGGAGGGTGGGAGCAAGAGACAGAGAGAGAGAGAGACAGGGAGTTTTAGGCCAATGTGGTCACCGACGGAGTCTCTGTGGAGTACAAGAGATTGAATAGGCGAGAGGGCAAAAGGTCAGCCTGATCACCTTCCACGAGAACTGCAGGTCAATACTCATAATGATGATTTATTTA